>NW_017547195.1:1119121-1200041 GCF_001854935.1 Bemisia tabaci
GGTGCTCTCCTACGGCGGACCCAAATCCGCTTCCGCCCCGTGCACCCCACTTGACATAATATCGCGGATAATCTTACCTATTCCTAGTTACTACTTTTTCATTTTTTCCCCGTCTGTCTCGCGCCGTTGCTGCTGCGCTCTGGTGGTGGACGTGTGTGATTCCCCTTTTTCCCCTGCGTTTCGTATTCGCTGCCGCCGATTTCCACCTTCATGCGGACTACATTTTGCAATTAGGAACTAGGATTTTAGGCCCATTTGCCTATCGCCATTGTGCTCTTAATGTTAGTCAGGTGCTTTTTCTGCTGCTCATTCTCCTTATTGTTCCATTTCTTAATTTCCTTCCTCTTCTACCCCTCCTCTGTCCTATCCTTACTTTTCTTTTTCCTTATACCTTTCCATATTTGTATTATTCCTCATCTTTCTTTATAACATTTTGCTCTTCGTTTTTTCTATTTTTCTTCCTTTTTTCTTCATCTTATTTTTCCTCTTGTTTTTTCTTCTCTTATTTTTTGAGCTGTATTCTCTACTCGATAATTTTTTCCTCTCTATCTATCTTTTATTTATTTTCTGCTACTTCTTCATGTTCTCTCTCTTTTTCGTTCTCTTTGATGCTCTTCCAAATTTCTACCCTCCTATCCCGCTTTGATTTTCCACATGCAGATAGGTGCTTTTATGGATGAGCCAAAAATGATACGTAGTTCCTTACTGCAAAATATAGTCCATATGATAAATAGGTGTATAGTTTTTTAAACGCGGTAATTTATCGTTTGCTCCATATACAGGGTGATCCAAAAGTCCCTTCCACCCCCTGTAACTTTTTACCTAATTGAGGTAAAGATTTGAAACTTGGGGGATATTCCTAGGTCAAAGGGAGCTACTTTTTAGGCCCCCTAAAATTTTCAGGGGGCCCCCCTTGGGGGGGCAACGGCCCCCAACTTTTAATTTTCAAATGGGAAGACCCCCTTTGTGACAGCTCGTTCGAAAGAGCATAAAAAAAGAAAACTTTTCGCGCAAACCCGAAGTCAATATCTCAAACCGTTTCAAAATGGCGGCCGGTTAAAGTTCAAAATGGCCGAAAATTCACACCGGTTATTTGTCAATGGATTTGCGCGAAAATCGGTATGTAGGGGTATTTTGACACGAGAAAAACGAATTTGACGTTAGATTTTCAAAAAAACCGAAATTTCCAAAATGGCCGCCGGTTAAAGTTTAAAATGGCCGAAAATTGTCACCTCGGTTTTTTGCTGATGGATTTGCCTAAAACTTGGAATTTGAGGGTATTTTGGCATAAGATAAACAAATTTGAACTTAGATTTCTAAAAAAATAAATTTTTGGTCATTTTGAACTTTAACCGGCGGCCATTTTAGAAATTTCGGTTTTTTTGAAAATCTAACGTCAAATTTGTTTTTCTCGTGTCAAAATACCCTTACATACCGATTTTCGCGCAAACCCATCGACAAATAACCGGTGTGAATTTTCGGCTATTTTGAACTTTAACCGGCCGCCATTTTGAAACGGTTTGAGATATTGACTTCGGGTTTGCGCGAAAAGTTTTCTTTTTTTATGCTCTTTCGAACGAGCTGTCACAAAGGGGGTCTTCCCATTTGAAAATTAAAAGTTGGGGGCCGTTGCCCCCCCAAGGGGGGCCCCCCTGAAAATTTTAGGGGGGCCAAAAAGTAGCTCCCTTTGACCTAGGAATATCCCCCAAGTTTCAAATCTTTACTCAATTAGGTAAAAAGTTACAGGGGGTGGAAGGGACTTTTGGATCACCCTGTATGTATTCTGTATTGGGTTTTCCTGTGCAAGAGTTTGCCTTAACATGTAAGGATCTGCATTTTAGACACAGATACATCACCATAAATTTGGAAGATCATCTCGAAATTAAAGCACAACTTCCTCTAGACGATGCTGCCGTGATATGGTTTTGAAGGCAAAGGCAATTTTGATTCCTAATAATTCACTTTGAATTACCGCCCCCTTATAACTCAAAATTTAAACGTGAGTGGTAGATTTATCACATGAAACTATCTTCTCTACCAAGCACGCTATTTTGAAAGCAAACACAAATAGTTGAACGCTAGGCAAAAGTCCATTCTTTTTGGGTAGTGGCGTGGACATTAGATTTATGTAACAAATGTTACCGTTTTCAGACTATGACTGAAACGTAACGAAATTTTAAAGTTTGAAAACGTAGTCGTTAAAATCTACTCGCGTTAGAGTACAGGTATATAGACGTTCAAAAGATAACACCATTACTATACTCACGAACTGAGGCTGAGGATCGTAGGATTTTGGAAAACTTAAGTTTTATTTTATAAAAACAGATGATGGAACTCATCTTTCGGAGTTGCAGACATGGAAATTTGAGAGACGCAACCAACCTTGATTTCAGGCAATGTTTGGAGTATTTCGGAATTTTGAAGGCGGGCATAAGATTGTTGATAATAAATATATCATTCCTGTTTCGTTTGAGTTACAGGCATGCACTTATTACAAATGCAACTTTTCAAATTTTACCTTCAAGCGATGCCTGAACATGTGCTATTAAACATTATTGTCATACAAGTTTATTTTGGAACTTGTATATGAGTAGGTTGTTTTCTACGTTAAATTTTGAAAGGGAAATGCGCGCTTCAACCATTCATCGTCTCCGGGTCCATCCCCTATATCGACCCAATCTGCGCAATAGCAATGCGTTTGAAAAGGCGATGAAAAGCTATACAAAATATTTGTTTAGCTTTGATTACGCATAAATCATTGTTTGGATTCTTGAACTCGAGATCTCGGCGGATTTCATATTTATCCGTTTCTCAATTTTCGCAATTTCATCAATCCTTATTGGCTGACGAACATGGACTATTCTGCCATTCACCACATCAACCATCGACGAGACATCCTCGCGTTGTTTGCTATAATACTAAACTAACATATGTATCTACGGGTAAACTACCAGACAACGTATCTCGGTTGCCGACGTTGCAGACTTAGCATGCTTTATTTTTTGAATGGAAAACCACTCAACGTTAATTCTTGAAGACTCAAGTGATTTTTCCTCTCTGTGCAAATGAAATTCTGTAAAAACCTCAGAGAATAACTGAGCTTAAGCAACCTTCTTCCTAGTCAATTGATCAGAGACTAAGATGTCGGTTGTTCTAAGCCAACATCCTTGCCGGCTTACGAATGCAATAAAGGAAAGGTATCAAACGTATGCTCCCGTGCTAAGGAAGAACGCCGTATGAAAATTCGAGAGATGCCAAATTTCCTACGAAAAAATGTTCATTTTCGAGGAAAGTTATGAATTTTTTTTTCATTATATCTTCAGAATCTTCAGGTGAGATTGTAAACAAAATTATCTGAAAAATTGGGAGGATATTATTCATAAGTTTACCAGGAAATTCGCGTTTTATCGAAGGAAATTAGGCAATGCCTGAAAGTTCATACGGCGATTTTCCTTAGCACGGCAGTATGGTGGTGATACGCGGAACAAAAACTAGAAATCCACCCGAGAAGATAAATCTGAGAGCTGCCGCGGCTCTGAAAGTTGAAAGTTTGCCCGGCGACCTGACGGCAAGCCTCGGGCGGCACAATGGTCAGGAATAATTAAATTAGACTCGATGGGCACTCGATAAAAGAGAGGCCGCGGCTTGGATATTTACGTTTACGTAATTGAAATATTACGTTTCTGCTCACTGCGGCTATACGTGTCCGTCATTTTATCGTTAATTCCTCAAATGTAAGCAATAGGTCTTCAGTATGGACAGAAACGTTCAGAATACAGCTAATCCGTGGATACAACTTAATTAACTTCGGTGTGGGATTGGGTTGCGTCGCCAAATTTGAAGGCGAACTAACAACGGTTTCGTTTCCAAGCGATTTGGCGTTGCGCGTTCCTCCAACTAACGCGTTGTATGTATCACAGTCTTCTTTATTACTTTGCGATGAGGAAAATTTGTAGTTTGGGGATGGAAAGTATGCAAAATGTACTTGTAATTTCAATTCCCATGCATCCAGAATAATTCCCATTCATTTCCCCATGCTCTTTTACGGTCGATTGCTATTAACCTGAGGGATTAATTCATTGCTCTATTTTCATCATTTTTTCATTTACTATTAAATTAATTATTTCTAGAAAGAAAATGTTAAGGACTTGATTGAAGCGTTACGAGGCGCCAAAAGGACAATTCCTTGTTGTGGTGTCTCAAAATCTTCATCGCTAATTTATCTTCTAGAGAGGGTTTCAGCATTGAAAATCACGGAGAAAATTCAATGAAAGTTTCAACGAATTTTATACATTTTGCACACATAAGAGTCGCTCTTACAGCGCTCTCCGGCGCTCTGCGACGCCTAAACGCCACAAAAAAAAAAGCTTAAGTGCTTTAAAATGTTAGCGGAGATTCTGAGACACCGCAACCAAAAAATGCCCTTTCTACGTCCAGCGCCTCAATTACGATTCGTTTTTAGATTCCTTATGCAACTCAGTCGATCGGGGGTCCTCAAGTAAAGCGAAAGCACAGTGGATCGAGTTAATTGGAGAGGTTGGACATGAAATTATAAACTATAACCGCAAATTTTGATGTTTATTTCGTCACATTTTAAATTCTAAGGGGTGCTTCCGGAAGAAAATTTCTCGAGAGAACCAATCGCCCCTCTTAGAATCTAAAAATTTTGTATAAACGGAGTTGAAAGCTTTTAAAGTCTCCAAATTTTGTCCCACCTCGCCTATTGACTCTATCCACTGTGCGTCGGCTGAAAAGCAGAGGGTGGTACGCGCGGGCCGTAATTCAAATCACGGATCTTGTTTTACCTTTATGCAGAAACAATGCACTACTTTTGAAACTATAGGATGTTAATTGTTAATATACGAGCAAAGAACGTCACAGTCGAGACCTGCGGGACTCACGGGTGGTGTGGGTCTTAACCTCGACGCGTGGATTGTAATGGTTCAACGGCGAGAGTCATTAGGACGCTTTGGTCACGTCGTCGTCCAGTCAGCTCCTCCGACAGGGCGACCCGAAAGTTGAGTCCGATGCAAGGAGGAAAGAAAAGTATCCGTATGTTTGTGCAGGAGCGTATTTATAATCGGCCCTCAAGTAACTCCTTCACTGAGATGGTCTCATATCGTTTAAATTATCTAGGAAGGTTTTCAGGAGGCCTCGCATACAGCCTTAAAAATCATGAGCAGGGCGATGAGTCCATAAACCTTGCGTTTTTTTATTTATTATTCTGAAAGTATTCAATTGAGTAGGTTACGTAGTTATTTATTGCGTAATTTTGAAGCCGAAATCCCAAAAAATCGAAAAAATGCTTTTAAAAAGTCCAAAGATTCGAAGGAATTTCAAACACGCCGGAATGGCGGGAAAATAATGGAAGTAACGTACTGCGCAGGGTGTCTAGCATCAGGATTTGAGGTCAATCAGGATTTAATCCCGATTTTATCAGGATTTGAGGAAAAATCGGTCGTAAAATCAGAATTTGAGAAAAGTAGTTTTCCCAAACTTTTAGAATTCTGCTTTCGCATACGCTTATGCAGAAATTTCAATTTTTCTCCACGAAAAATCAGGATTTGGAAAAACTATGAAATTAGGATTTAGCATTCAAAAATCAGGAAAGCTTACGGCTTAAGCTTACGGCTTCAGCACCCGGAACTTTCTGCCTCTGAGCCAGGAGTGGACTGAATGTCTATTCTACATAGCCCGTAACATTTTCTCAGTGCACTGAAAAAAAGATTCGTGGAATTTACCATTCCTTCACGCTGTATTTCACACAGCGTCGATTCAGAGTCAATTCTGCCAGAAAAAAGGTAAACATTACCATATACCGGTACAGGTATCCATTCCTCTGGCAGAATCGATTTGGAGATTGGTACATACAGCGCGAAGGAATGGTAAATTCTACCAATCTTTTTTTTTAGTGATACTTGGAAAGAAATCAATGCAAAGATTTTCATCAGGTGAAGATTATGCATCGCACCTAGTTTCAGTCAGCGTGCCTGAAAAAGCACCGCTACTAAGTCTCCGTCCAAGTGTAGGAAATCCATCAGAAAAATGGCAATACAGAGACAAAATGGAAGGAAAGCGCGAGCAGAACAAAGACAATTACGATATAATGATTCGGGTCGCCGGGAGTGAAACGCGCTCCCGCCGACGGCTGCTCGAGCGAGACTGAAAGCTCGTCCGCCAGGTGGCAGCACCGCGCAGTCGGCGGGTTTTCCATAATTTAAAAATAAAAATATAGACGTAGGTATTAAAAGGGAATAAAAGAGGGGAAAGCGCGGCGACGCGGCGGGGGGGAGGAAGGAGCCGGGCGAGAGCTGATAAGAGAAAGATGGGCGGATGCAGATTTCAATAAAACAGAGTGAAAGAGCGAGTCATTAAGTGGTGGGGATTAGCGGGAGAGAAAGGCGTGGCGCTCGGGAGCGAATCGGCGGGAAGAAGATGGCGCGCGCGGCGACGCAGCGCCCTCATCTCCGCGAGCGAGCTTGAGTCAGTAAGCTCCCGGCCGGAGCGGAGCGCGGAGAGGAGAGCCGAGCAAAGAGGATTCCGAGGCTCCAAGCGCCCCTCCCGCGCCGCCGCACGGTGGAACGCCCGCCGAGAAATGGAGACCCTCCACCACCGCGCCGCTCTTGGGAGCTTGAGAGAACACTCTGTCCAGCGGGCTGATTATTGAAATCGATGGACAAAACAATAGACAAACAAGATCAATAGGATATGGAGGGATCCTATTGGTGGAAGCGGGTTGTTGCAATGGACAAAGGACGCAGGTAATAGACTAACTAACGGCAACCCACGAGAGACCCGATAGTTAGTCTATCATTTACCCCCTTAGTCTTTGAGAACCATCCATTTCAACCAATAGGATCGCTCCATACTCCTTATCATCTTCTTTGTCTATAGCTTTGTCTATAAATTTCAATACTCGGCCTGCAGGAATGGAGAATTTGCAGGTGTCTGAAATTTGATGAATTTCGTGTTTGAATGGACGCTACCAAGTGAGGTGAACACGAGAATACCCTTGGTTCATAAATTGAACAATTATCGGAGGAGATATGACAAAATGATCTAATTTGCTATAAAATACGTGCGTTAAAATGGGAAATGACACCAGATGACGTCACTAAGCAGCACATTTTCTCTTTCGTAAATCTATTTATATACTATTTCCCATGGCCGAAAAAAATAATGAAAAGTCTGCAAAATCAGCTCTTTAGGCACTTTTAGATGAAGCAATAAAAAATTTGCGTGCAAATTCTCCATAAACCATAAGACGTATTTCTTGTCAAAAAATACCAAACGCGTCTAGCAACCTGAAAAATCGAGAATCATTAGGCAATTTCTTCAGCATAAGGGAAAATCTCGAAAAACGTCATGGACAGGCTTTTAGTTCATTGTCAGTTGAACCGCATCTCTTTAAAATGGCCGATTATTCTCAATTTTAAATGTAGACAACACGAGCACGTGACCCAATAGCCGTACCACTCGAGCAATCACCAATTGTGGCGTCGAGCGATTATTTTACGTTCCCGACGATTTGCCTTCAGTTTTCAGTATAGGCAACACATGCTCCCACGTGGTCGAATAGTGGTATCACTCCTAGATGTGACGATTGCTCGAGAGAGTTTCGTCTCCGACAAATAATAAACAAATATTGAGGATGGACACCCAGGTAAGGGTATTATATTTTGCAAGACAGCAGTAAGTTCAGATCTCTTGCAGAATAATGCGGACAAAACTGCTGTTTTCTCGGGAATGACGTTAATTTCTCCGGAAAACTTCATCTTTTGTGAGCAAAGAAAATTTTGTTGTTTCAAGAGAGTCCTTTATTATTCATTTATATCAAACTTAGGATTTTGGAAGAAAACTTGGTCGTCACTGTTCTGATGGTGATACGACAAAACAGTATAGGTAAGATTTAGTTTTCACTGCAAATAAACTAGAATGGACCAGAGGGGTGCCTTCCCTGGAGGAGGATTATCCTCAACGCATCGAACTTCAAAGTCTTCAAAATCAAACTTCTTATCACTCGTAATAAGAATGACGCGATCGCGGCGGGTGCACCCTACAAATGTTTTAATACGTTTCAATAAGTTATTAATATTAGTGTTTACCATATGACCTGATGATGATCTCGTCCAGATCGAAATAGCTATCGTCAAAATCTAAAATCAAGAGATCGGGGGAAAACAAAGGTATATTATCATTATCAGCTATAATACATCCCGATAAAAACAGATTCAACTTCAAAAAAGAGATTAGGTCTTCCGCAACGTTTTGTAAATAAATATAAAAAAAATCGTGGCTTTATGACTTCAAACTCTCCTTTAGCTTCAGCTCAACCTTTACCTCGTCAGTTTATTCGTTAATGTTTCCATCTTAATTCCGCCTGCAAATAGATATGATACAATACTAGCTGCATAAACGTATAGCTACAAGATAAGTTAATTCAGGAACAGATGCTTAATTTATAAAGTGAATTCTTGATTTTTAGTGGCATTAATACGTCCATTTCTTTACTTATTTAAAGAATTTTATTACGCCCCGTTTCCGTGGGGGTGGGGGGAGGTTGAGGAGGGGCTACTTTTTGTAAAAAAAAAAAAAAAAAATTTAACTGATCGACAGGGTATGTTTTGTGATGCAACGAATTGAACACTTTTTACTATCTCTGGGTTCAATAGGATGTTTAAAAAGACTCGTAGGCGAGGTAGCAAATTCCTATTTCAACCAAAATAGTTGGTTTCGATCCACTGTGCGCCCTTGCCTCCCCTATCCCCGCCCCGCCGCGGCGCGGCGCTTCTAATATGAAATCCTTCCCGTGTAATGTAGGAATGTTTATATTAGTTTAAGTGAAAAATGATGACATAACCTCAAAATAAGCACGCGCTCGCTCGTCATTTGCATTGACCAGAAATCAAACCGAGATCGCCGGTTTGCTTACTTTTCATTCGGGCCGTATATTGCCTCGCCCGACCCCCCTCCTCCCTCCACCACCGCACAGTGGAACGATGCACTGAGAGAGGTCGGACATGAAATTTTCCACTTGAATTCCAAGTTTTATGTTCAATTAATTGCAGTAAACATGTTTAGGGGTGTTTCTTGAGGGAAATTGACCACCAGACATAGGACACGAATTCAAGCATTCCTCTTCAAATATTCTCGCGGAACACTATTGTCGCGACGAAAATTACTGTAATTAACTCTCAACCAAGATACTACCGTTTTTATGTAGCATTAATTAACATACATTTGAAATTTCCGCTCACATATGAAAAACAAGTCATTTGAATCAAATCGCACACTATATTATACAATGATTTTGGTAGGTTTCTGTAAACGTGTAGTGTACCTTACCGACCCTGTGTTTCACGAAGTATAAGCAACGTGCAATAGCTGAGCAGAGGCGTGGCGTGCTTTGCGATATATCGATTGATACGCCATTCAAACCTATGAAAAAATATCGATTATCAGGGTGTTCGCAGCGAAAACCGTAGTAATCGAGTTTATACCATGGCTTTAAATAGCGCGACATCGATAATCGATCATTCAAGCCAAGCCACTGGAGCTGAGCCGAATCACCGATATTGAGACGGACATATTTTCATACTGGAAAAAGTATCATAGTATAACATTTTTGCAATTTAATTCAAGATCATTTTTATTTTTATGTGCAGGAAGTTTGAATGTATGCACCAGAAAACGTTAATATATTGGTTAGGCATTACTTCACCGAAAAAAGATCACGGATTTACCTATAGACATACCATCTGTTCTAGGCTCAGAAGCCGAAAATGCCGGGTGTTGGAGCAGCTTCGACCGCTACGGGCGCTACATTCGGAACATTTCGGCCTCTGAGCCTGGAATGCGGACAGTATGTCTATTTAGTTTTTTTCTTGATTCCAATAATTTTCGTTGCACAAATCGTATTTTACGTGAAATTTTGACGAGAATGCTAAAATTCGCAGCATGTCTAATGATCCATTTCCGGAGGAATCTAATGTAACCACTATTAAATTTGAATATTTTGTATCCACGAAGGTGTAAGCTTTTAAAGTTTGAGCATCATTTTCGGCAAGTCCCATTGTCCCATTGATGCCTTCCACTGTGCGGCATCACACGCGAAACGACCCTGAAAGCGAGAAGGAATGAGAACGAGCAGGGCTGTTATAACTTCCGTTTCCTCTTCACGCCCATTCGGAACTCGGCGAGGAAGTTAAAACGGGCGATGATAAGACCGACCGCATTCCAATGGTGATCCTTCCGAGTTGGCAACATTGGTTATCCTTATTTACAATTATTATAAATTAATAAAATAGTATAATTGCGATAGTGGAATAAAAACACTCTTCACTAGGATTCGGTCGAAAAAACCCACCAAATCCACTCGCGAAAATTCGCCTCCCTTATAGGTGGACACGCTACGCAAACTCGGTGCAGACATGAAGAAACGCCCTGTGCGCGAGATAGCGGACGGCATATGTGGGAGCTGAAGGGAGGTAGCGGGGGTTGCTGCGCGGGGAAGCCATTACGATACGTTGATAACCATTGGTCGGCAATTAATGTGGAGAAACTGGCCTCGGCCGCTTGAAACAGAGGGAGCGCGCGACGGGGGCCGGGAAATTTATTGCGAAACCGACTAGACAAGTTCGTTCTTCAGGGAAAGTAAGAAATTAGAGTGGGAAGTGTAAAGTTTGTTTTCTCCTCCCCCGCGCCCTCCCCAGTCATCCTGCAATCCTCCCTTTGTTGTGTTTTTCACCCGCGCGGCGAGGGATGCGGGGACGCCGCCGAGGGGAAGGGGGGGAAGGGGGGATCCGAGTTAAAAATACAGAATAGTAGTCCTTTTTTTTCTGCGCCATTAACTATTTACGTGATCTGCCCGCCGAAGTTTCCCCGCCCTAGTTCGTTTGCACTAGCCGACACCGCTGCTCTAAGAGAGAACAGCGCATTTACACCCGGGCCTTGCCAAATGTGCTCCGAAGAAACACAACTTTTTTCGAGGTAAAAATATGAATTTTCCTCCGTGGATCCCTCCACAAATTCATTCAGAGGTTCATCTTGGGCATTGGAAAATTTTAAAAAAAAATTGTGTAATTCTTTTTCCGGGAACACTGTATTCTACCGGAGGAAATTTGACAAGAGCAGTATGCTCATGTGGGGTTTTTCTCGAGAGCGTGAGCTCTCCGATGAGAAATAAAAGGAGACAAATAACATAACACTTGTAACAAATGAACGGGGCGCGAAGAAGGAGACAGGAATGTCTAATTATTACAGGTGACTTCCCCGGCGTCTCCGTCCCTTCTGTTTACGCAGCCCGAATTTTGACGCATTTTTCTCCTCGTCCCCGCCCTCGCCCTCTCCGCCCATCGCCCCCGGCCCCCGCCACGTTTCTCCTTCGTAAGCATCATTTCGTCACCGCGTTTTTCAACGCCTCCAACGTATTTTTCCCCTCACGATGCAGCTAAATTACCACTTTCTCGCTCATGCCGTCTGGGTCGCCTCTGATTGGCACCTTTTGCAGGCCTCCTACCTTGCCGCCCCGCGTCGAAGCTCCCGCGTATTTGCCATCTGCTCCGTGCTAGCAGAATTTTCAGCGGCTCTATCTACTATAACATAGGAGATTCTGATAAAAAATGAGCAATTTCCTGCCAAAATCTTGAAAAAAATGTTTAGCAACTCTTACTCCGTGTACGTAGAGTTTTGTTTCGTTTGATCTTTTCCTCCTCAAAATTTGTTGTTAAAGCCTTCCTCTAAATTACACTTTCTACAACTGGAAAAAAACACATTGGATCTAGAGTCCTGACTCTTGAAAATATTGACAAGAAAAAATACTCTTGATTCAATCGGATTTTTGCTTGTATCAAAACGAAACCCGCTTAAATTAAGAGGCTTGGTTCTTGATTTAAGCTAGATTCTGATTAAATTAAGAGTATTTTTCTTGTCGATGTTTTTGAGGGTCTGAACTCTAGATCCAATGTGTTTTTTTTCCAGTGTAATGTAAATGATACAATATGCTATAAAGGCACGAAGGCTTCTGGGACGGTAGTATGATTTGGGAAGCGTATTCACGAATTGATGTAAATCAGTTAGGTGTATTTGTCATCAGTCACGGGTCACCAGGCCCGCCACATCCCATCTCGGGCCCTGGTACCAGTTTTCTGGCCCGGGCCCCTAGCACAGAGGGGGGTCCGGGGGGCCCCCCGGAAAAATTTTTGAAATTTTAAATCTATTTGGACGCATTTTGAAGCTCTTATGATGGAGATTTTCCACCAATTTCTGTAGAATAATTACGCCTTTTTTTTTTACTTTCAGCACCAAATACTTTCGAATTGTTGCATTCAAAACATCTATAAATTTTTTTTGAGGGGGGCAGATGATACTTTTCAATTCTAGGGGGTGCCGGGCCCCCCTGGACTCCCCTTTCGTACGTCTATGGCAAGTGAGTTGAGCCATTGAAGTCGAGGATGCCCAGACAGGAGCCTCTTAGCATTCGACAACGGAAGAAAATGAAACGCAGTTACTAAAAATATCATTCTACATGTACTCAAAATTTTGAAAATAGATAGAAATCTCTAAAAAAGTAAGAAAAATTGTATAGTGCCCTAGCGTGTTTTTGAAACTTTATTCACCTTTTGCGGAATTTTTAGGGTAATTTTTTCACTTTTCCTTGCGAGACAAGGGTTACAAATGAATTCGTAGTGGTTTGTCACCTGCGTCACGGGCCCCTCCAGGGCCCGGGCCCCGGTACCAAGGACCCAGTATCCCCCCCCCCCTTGTGGCGGGCCTGCGGGTCACGTATATAAGCAGAATTTTGAGCAACTGTGCATCTTACTCCTGTACCGCGTAAAAGATTTCGGACAGATTTTGTAGAGGATTGAAAGAAAAGATTAGGCTCAGGTTTTTACCTGAAGACTTCCGCTTAGTCATTGATTTTGCCAAGATTTAAATCTTTAATTCGCCTTCAAAAGAGAATGATACAATATATGCTACAGTAAGGCGCGATAAGTTGCCTCCGAAATAGCTAGGTGATTTGATAAGTGTTATCGTAACTTCCTATGATTAAATGAGAAGTTTTTGACATCGGTCGGGTATTAGCAAAATCTCAAGCGGCTTGATATTTAAAATTGATGCAGGAATCTAGATTTTTCCACATGTTGAAGCAAGATGTGTAAAATGAAAAGAAAATAAAACAGCGACTATTTACAAATTGTGTATCCCTTAAATCATTTTAAAGGAGGGACAAGTACACAAAAATGTCGTCTCCAGAAATGAAGCGCTGAAATCTAGGTTTATTTCTACACGTACGATGTATCATCAATTGAAAATTGAACACTTTTCAGTTTCCGAAGATTTAACCCGCTTATTATCCAGTCAAAAACTTCGTGCAATAGTGGTATGCAAACATTAAATGGGTGCAAATGTTTGGCTTTATTTCCAACATGTCAAAAGTATGCGCATTTATAGTTTTAAAAAAAATGAAAGACCACGGATAAATCCATTCAATGGAATGAAAACTTGGCCACATAACAGCAAGCGAGAAGTCGTTTTGAAATTTTTGGTTTTGAATATTATTTTCCAGACATATTATTGATTTGCCCAGAAAATTCCGCATTCCGGGTAAAGGTCGTGGTCTGGTAGGTTTACGATGAAAATGCCCCTCAAATTTTTCAATTTTATTTTTCTAAAAGTGTTCTGCATTTTCCTAATCTTTTCCACTCTGCCAAAAACAGCAGCTATCAGAATTCTTGGCATGTGCATATATAACATATGACTGAAGTACTCAACAGATCAGCTAAAGCCTCGTGGCGAATATTTAATTAGTGTTAGACGAAAAACCATCGTGTCGTACACAGAGCTTGAGGCTAATTGGAAACAGCGCAGTTGAAAGTCAAGCCGAAGAGACAGTGTAGGAATGGGATGAAAAATGTTAAAAATTAGTAAAAGTAACACGTTCTAGCGTGTAAGATAATAATGAATGTTTTGTTGCTTAGGGAGCAATTCCATTTGAGAACGTTCTCCATTTTCCTCTCCTTTGCCCCCCTCTTGCCTCCTAGTTCCCACCATTCCCATCTTCGGGTCTCTCTTTTTGTCCCACAATTTATCTTTTCCTCCGTCTGCCAAATACTCTTAAGTTCTTCCTAGCTGCCGCACTGTGCCAGGAGGTCACACTCTTCCTATCATTTCTAGAACACTTGCCTAAGAATTTCAGTTACCGTGTTTGAGACATTAGGGTCGAGCATTAGTGTATTATTGTATTATTAATGGATCACTGAAAAAAAAGACTGGTAGAATTTACCGTTCCTTTACGCCGTATTTCACACAGCGTCAATTCAGAGTCAATTCTGGCAGAAGAAAGGTAAACGTTACTATATATATTGGTACAGGTAACCATTCCTCTGACGGAATCGACTTTGAATTCACGCTGTGTGAAATACAGCGTGAAGGAATGGTGAATTCTACCAATCCTATTTTTCAGTGATTAGCGACATTAGTGTATTATTTGGTTACAAAACGAGTGTTGCTATTAGTACACACCTCACAAGTAATTCGAATAATATATTAATCTAAGGCGCTTTGAGGCATTTTATCAAGCTCCTCTGTAGATCACATTGCATCATCCTTAACTGCAGGCAAAATGAAAAGCCAATGCGTTGCACAGCAAGTATGACCACGTGCATAATAACGTGAAAAATTGAAACTGGCATTTTTTCTGTGTTGCTATCGCATGCTCAACAGTTATTTCGTTATCATTGTTGATATATTTTTCTTCTCATTCTCCTTTCATGTTAAAATGTATTCATATTTTTAAACATTTCTTCACGGCATGAACGAGTTGGTCCCTCTTTCAGTATCTTTTCAAATGTTCAGTTCTCCCGTAATTTCAAATTATATTACGAGATTCAAAAGATCGAGATTTCAGTTTTTAAAAAATTCATGAAAGCCTGGAACGGCAAGCATCTTAGCATGAAATAACAGCGCATTAAGAAGCAATTAATATTAATCTGGGCCCATTGGTGGCTAAACGGTGATAAATTTCCCTGTAAAATTAAAGTCAAAACGGAAAAATTAGACACAAATTACAGCAATTAATTAGAGGGGCGGCAGAGCGTGCTTTCTTACCCTCTCCTCGTTCTGCACCTCTCGTTTCTTTCTTTTTCTAAATTCCTCCTAATGATTCAATTAATTACTCACTGGTTTTATTAGTCGGGCCGCATTTTCTTGTCAGGGGGATATTTTTTTGCGCGACGTGTAGTGCTGTAATGAAACAAATTTGATTTAATGAGTCTTAAGCTCGAGAGCTAATTCAGTCACTCAAAATGCAAGCCAGAGTGAAAGTGATCTCTTCAAGCTCCTCTCCCTGGAAAAACCTCTTGATATCTTTTATTGTGAAGAAAAAAAAATGGCAAATGCTTTCATTTCTTCTTGATTTTTTTTTCACACGTTATTTTTTTCATGTTTATTTTATCTTTACCTTATTAGGCACTTTATGCTAACTGAAAAAGTAAGATCAGAGTTCTGTACCAATCGATAGTGAGAGGCGACTATTTTTATCTCCTTTTTTTAAAGTTCCAAATGATCAAAAAATGATATGATCAGCTATTTGCTCCTTTCTCTTGATGTAAAATTGATACCATAAAGGGGAGAAATTCTAGTTTCAAGATGATCACTGTACCAAAAAAAATTAGAATAGGAGGCTCTTAAATTGCCTTATGGGCCTCCATATTTCCTGGGGTCTCAGGCAAAAGAAAATATAATCATTAGATATATCATGCAAATTAGTGAATCCACATGTTCATTCCACTTGACACTTTAGGGGCTCTGTTTCTTGCACCAAATACCAATGCGAAATTCATAACTAAATGAACCTTAAAGCCTGAGAAGAAAACCACATTTCCTCATTATCTTGAATAAAAGATTCGTAATGAATTCGATAAAAACGGAAGCAGCAGGGTCAATGAGAAAAGCAACCCATCGAATACCTCCATTATTTAGGGAGGGAGTTAATTTTCCTTTTTATCACTTCCTTCAAGGTATCCCTGCCCGGCGGTGTAACCTCGCGGTATGAAATTAGAAAAGAGAGGAAATAAGAAGGAGCTGCAATAATGAAAGTTCGATTCTCGGGTTGCCTGAGGAGTAATGGAAAAATGTCGGAAAGCAATACAATTAGAGGAGGGAGAAATTAATAATAAATGAAAACTGGGATAGTCATTGAATTCAGCGCACGGCACAGGCACAAGCATGGCGTAATTAATTCCATCAAAAATTGGATTCGTGCTTCAAATCAAACCCGAAAAGAGGAGAAAGAATCATTCTTTCCCGCTTCTTCTTCTTCCGTCGAGTGAAAAATGAAACACGGGGAAAACGCGTAACAATGATTTTTCTTCGTTTATTCCCCGTAATTTAAATTTCCCTTTAATTAATGGGATCATCATTCATTCGATCGAGCTCGGCCAGGAGTTACCCTACACTGATTATTTTTTTAATCAATCATTACCGAAACGTCCTCGATAGACAAGGACACGGCGTTGGCTTTGAATTAATTCAGCCCGGCTCTTGTGGACGAAACCAAACCTCTTTTATGTTTGATGCATTAACCTCCCCCCAGTACTCCCGTTCCATCGCCTTCGTGTCATTATCCGTGTCAACAAGAGAGAAAAATGAGCCTAGGAAATGGATGGAAATAAAGTTCAAATTCTCTCTCTTCTTTTAAAAGTGATCAGCACAGGAAATTTCCTCCTCACTGCTTGCTTGCCGCTGAAACTTGACAACTAAGCTCAGTTTTTCATGCTGAAGAAAATGTGAGAAATTTAATTTTAACTATCTAAACTTCGATTAAATAAATGAGTCTTACTGGATATTCAGAATCTTTTGCACAAATTTAAAGATTCTTTGAGGCTTCATTGACTTCCAATCACGATGCGTGTCCTCGTATTCGTGCGTATTAAAGTTGTTTACCTTTTGTTCGAGGACAGACTTAAAATACATGAAGGTACTGTCAAATTGCCTGTACTGTAGATCATACTGCAACAAATCTACGAGGGCTCACAGATCGTCGCTCCTCCAACGTAAGGGCGTAACTCGATTTTCGCATGAGCCCCAGAAAGCATGGATTTATATGCGAATTAGGGCTCACGTGGAAATTGAGATACGCCCTTACGTCAGAGGAGCGACGAGATTGTCTAACGCAAAGAGCTGCTCTACCGTGCTAAGGAAGAACGCCGTAAAAACATTCGAGAGTTCCCAAAATTCCTTCGATAAAAATTTTATTTTTGAAGAGAGTAATGAAAGTCTTCCTTGAAATTTTCAGGAGTTAGGTGAAAACGCAAACAAAATTTCCTGAAAAATTGGAAGAAAAATATTCACAAGTTCACCAGGAAATTCGTGTTGTATCAAAAGAAATCTGGCAACGCCTGAAGGTTCATACGGCGTTCTTCCTCATATTGCGGCAGTGCCGTTCTCGATCCATCGGACGAATGTGCACTTGGAGAGAGGGATGCGGAGAAGCAAACAGAAGGGACTCACAATTAAAATTAATTAAAGCCCCGCGCGTAGCACTCAACTCAAGTGCGGCCGGAAAATAATGAGGAGAATTACAGGCCACAAAAATGCACTTGAACACAAGGGAATCGCAATGGCGTTTTAAAAAAGAGGAGAAAACTTTTAACGTGGAAAAAATTCACTCATTAAAGCTACCCCTGCCTGGATGAAGGATTTTTTTAAACTCTAAAATATTAAGTTCCGAATGTTTATCGAGGGAACTTCCCCTTCGCGGGTGCCCACCCCCTTTCTCCGCAGGGACACAGGTGTACTTTACAGCGAGGCTTAGAGAGTCGGTCGCTCTTAGGGGCAAAATTTAATTTACAGCTCCTGCCATCGGACCCGGGTATGTTTATGATCCTCGTAAAAAGCGGCAGAGAAAGTGCAACTTAAGCCGGCTCTTTTAGTTCCAGCAACCCGCACAACAGCATCCAGTTGTTTTGGATAAAGAGTCCATCTAAAACTAATGTATATACCTATACCTTCATCCCTTGCAATGAGCAATAGACGGTGTACCGAAATATTCAGTTTTCTATTTCCGGAAATAAACTATATTCCTCAGTTATCTAAATTAGGGACGATACCACTACTTACATTTTATGCAGTCAATCTAAGTAACCATCTTATCAAGTTTTGCTTTTCTTTATTCTATAATGTATACAATTGAGGAATAAATTAAATGATTATACTGCCCTATTTGTCTTGAAATGTGTTACAATACATACATATGTTTATTTTTTTCTCCGCCGTGTTTCTCTTGGATCAAATCTGAAGAATAATAGAAACGGTCTAAGTTTTTTTTAACACTTTATCCGTCAAAGCAATTGAAGCTAATTAAATTGTTTACTATCTCTCTTTTTACTACTGTATTTTTATAATTCATTTTTAAATTTGACAACTGTGCATGAAAATGGAGGTTGGATCAAAATGGAGACCGAGTGCGGGCGTCTTTTGGCCGGAAGGAGAAGGAGCTTTATTTCAGTCAAATAATCTGAGAAAGCTAAGCGAGAACGGCCACTGATTTAATTAAATGGACGCTGGAGTCTTTCCGCTTAGCGCCCCCGGGAAGGGGGAGGGGGAGATCGGGTGGCGCGGTGCGGTGCGGTGGGAGCCGATAAAAAAATTGTGTAATTCAGTCGCAAAACGGAGCCAAACTTCACCGATTCACTTTCGATGCAACGACCGAACAACAATCAACTGGCGATCGCGGAGCGTTTGTCGGCTCGTGCCAAAGTTTTCGCTTTTTACCATCAACTCTCGTAACTGATGCTTTGAATAAGCTGCCAGAGGAGGAAAATTACGGCTAAAATAGTGTCCAAAGCAGAATGTCGAATTAGTGCCGAATGAAAAAAAATCAAAAAATTGAATTTGAGATTCAAGAGAAAACTCACACTTTTACAAGTTTTAGAGCAGAATCAAGGAAGATACGTCCTTAGAATAATGTGCATCCAACATAATTTTCACATCTTCCATAATGTCAATCGAATTATATGTATGAAAATATAACTTCTCTTTGTAAACACTAAATAGAGACAGCCTAATTAAAAATGACGTGCAAAATGCCTGAGAGTCGTTGAGGTAGTCACAACTATTCTCGCGATCAGGAAACTAAGCATCTTACACACAAATTATTTTTTTGAAGGGAGAAAAAACATTGTACTACGGTGATAAAAATGGTTCCATCAAGCAAACCATCACCAGCTAAGTAGTTCCTAGGTTTCAACAAACCCAGCCTCTCTGTGCTTAAAACTTTCATCAAGTTTCCGATGTGAATCCAATCTACATTTAATAGCAATGTTAGTTGCCCGCGTAACAAAATCTGGTTTTGATAATCGTGAAATTGTGATATCCAAGCTTGATATGATGTCATATATTATCTTATAACTTTTGAAAAAATATCCNGGGGGGGGGGGGGGGTTGTATGAGAAGTTTCTTATGGTGGAGATAAAAAGACAACGCTGCAAAGCAACTAAGAGGAACGATTCCCGACAATTTTCGAAAAAAGGGGGGCAAGAAGATAAGGGGCCGAATAAATAAAAGTAAAATTGGCCCCGACTAATTTTCCTCGCTACCAATTTCCAACTCCCCTCTTCTCTCTCCCACCCCCCTCGGCGAGTGGTTCCTGATTCGACATAGTGGTTGGGTGGGAGAGTTTCATTCAATTAAGGGATTGGTCAATGGTCAGGAATAGAATTCAGAGGTGGGGCATGGACAGCGGCGAAAGGGGAGATTTCAACGCATAATTGGGACCGTTTGTGTTTACTTGGTTGATAAGGTGACGGCTGGCTTGTACTTTATTTTCTTCCTTTTTAAAAGAATGCTTCCAACCTCTAGAGACAGACCTCTGCCAGTGCTGTTCCATTGGCCTCCCCGGACGAAATGAGGTTTTGGGTGTCTTACAAAAGTTATGCTCCCAGTGTAAGAACACACTTCGTGTAAAATTTCCAAACAGGAACGAAATTTGAGCCCTGTCCTGCAAGCAGGGTAGAATTCAAATTCACTTAACAGAAGTTATGCGCAATAATCAACAGCATTTAAGTAAATGTGGTTTGGTCAAACCGCGTTGTTTAATCTGTTTAACAAAAGCTTTTTGAAAAACCAAAATAGACTGAAAATGTTTAGTCAAACCCAGGGTTGAACTGGTGACTTCCTGCCTTCAACAAATCGGTTGACGGTCAGACTTGCCACGTTGAAATTTGGGGTATGAACATAACATAAATTATAAATTTTCTAACCGTTCGTGAGCTTTCAACGAAAATTAAGTTTCATTTTACCAATAGACAGATCAGTATTGAGAGTGGTTCAAGTGATTTTTTCTGAGTGTGCGTTCCTTAGGTAGGGAGGTTGGAATATGGCGCATTTCAATCAGAACGTTCTAAAGTTTATTACTTTAAATTATGATATTTTAAAAGATGAAATAGGATTATAAGTACAGTGCGAAAGTATATTTTGTGTGCTTGACTGCGTCTTGAGCACATTATTTTCAACTGAAAAGCTGAGGAAACATCATAATAAAAATTAGCCAAAAGTGTAACTTTTCTGTATAGCTAAATTTGACCCTCAGATTTCAAAATTCCTACATTTAGATTTAGAGAATCCGTCAAATCTCCATCAGCCTTATTAATGAATGAAAGCCCAATTTCTACCTATTTGTGCTCACCTCCTAATAATTCAGATTAGCATCAGTTCCTCTGAAGATTACGATTTGATTTTAACGTCGAGTGAGCTCAGCCTACTTTGCAACCCTAAAAATTCATCGACTACGAGTCCGAAAGCATCATTTTGCGATCAAAACACTCTTAAAACCTCGTCAGACCGTCCTCAAGGCATATAGACGCTTTATTCCGAAAGGGTGGATTTTATCTATCTCATACCCCTCTCACTGCCCGTTTCTAAAAACATCTTGTACCGACCACTCCGCATTCGTCAGACGATCCGTGTTGGGAGACGGAGATTTTTTTTCTCCCCTTTTTCCGGAGGAGAAAAAAAAATAATACAGTCATTCATCAACCTATCAAATGAGTATTAGTGCTGAATTTGCATTCTGATACTGTGAGCCTTGACCAGTATGCATTAAGAGGGTATAGGCTGATGCTGCCGAATCGGGCACGAAAAAAAAAATAAAATATTGGATCTGAGGTCACTTCCTTTCAAAGCCACCGTCATATCATTATGTTACTTTTCTGCAAAGCGCAACGCTCATTGAATAAAAACGATGTTGCACTTGTAAATCTGAACTGAACAAAAGAGGAATTATGATTTTCATGAAAAATTCGATCCACCAAAAGTTCAGGCAAACCGGAAAATTTTAAAAATCACCGTTAAAATTCTCACAAATCTGATAGATTCATTGCCCATTTGGACGTATATACGCTGAAAGGAACTATCGTCACTCCTCTAACGAAAAAGCGCATATTTGTATTTTCACATGAGCCTCGCAATACGCCGCTCTATGTTGCTAGTGTAATATTTTTTCCCATTCGACAGAAAAGTTAAAGAACGAGGCAAGATGAGGTCTCTATTATCTTCGGCTGTGTCGCTCACGTAGTCCTCGAAGCACCATTACAAATTTGACAAATGGAAACCAACACGATATGGAAACAGAGCACGGGAAAGGAAGCTTGATGATGACGGCGCAGAGATACAACTATTCGTACTTCATGGATGTCCGTATATTACATCTATAAAATTGAAGGCGCGATGGCGCGAGGCGTGCACTCGCAATACTCCGCTGTTGTGTTGCTAGTGAAGTGTCGTTCCTATTTGCGAGAAAATTAAAAAATGACGCCAGATTACGTCTTTTCTACTTATCTTCGGCTGTGCCGCTTACGTAGCCTTTGAAGCTCGCGGTGTTTTCATAAATCAACATGGTATACTGCAACCTTAGCATACACTTTTCAAAAATCCTAATGATCAAAAATTATAAAAGTAAAAAAAAAAAAAAATAGTTCAGAAAAACATTTCTGCAGTACAGAAAACGCTTCGAAAAATACAAACTTCATTTTTGTTGAGCCTGCTCTTGAATGAGCAGTATACAAGTTATACATTTCCCAGTTTCGCCATCGTCGAGTGAATTTGACAAAGGTGGATCCATATAGACCGAAATAGGAAGCGCTGTTGCCAAAAATCCTACTTTCCATATTCGAATAAAGCTTCTTAAGGACGTTTTAAGCGTTGATCCGACAACTTAGGGTCGAACTCGGGTGGAGATGACTGAGCCTGGTGAAATTGAGCTTAAAGTTGGACCATTAGTCACTGGCCTGCATTGTGAGCTGCTGGCTGCTTCTTCGCGCAAACGCTTTTTTGATAACAAACAAATATGCATAAGTAACTGAGAACTCTCCTCGAAGAAATTGATGGTCAAACTATAGAAAATGACCCCGGAAAATCCATCTTCTTTCTCGCCCAGCATATCACTGATCCCCCACCCTTTTTCCTCCATCGAACCCTATTTTTAGAAAATTATTTCCCAAGCAAAGTGCTTCATGGCTGAGGGTCGCATTCATAGTAGCCTTGGGGTGGGCGCAGAGTGGGCATTAGGAAGCCCCAGCACAGTAGCAGAAAAAGGACAATTGCCACGAACTTTGAGTTAAGATCAACCGAATAACTTGGTAAATAGACTCTTGAGATGATTTTCACTGCACGGCATACAAATTATGCATACGGACATTTTTAAGATTTTAATTATAATTTTAAGGCATACCTTCAAATTTGCTATGGTCATAATATATTTCCATCAAAATTTTTAGCGTGTCTTGTAAATATGAATGTGGCGCGTTCAAATTTTCCCAATGTTAGCAACTCAGTGCATGTCAAGGTTAGTCATTTTTCAAAAAATCAAAATACGACAGGACATCTGCAGCGTCGCAAAGTGACTTGCGTGGTTTTGCATTTTTGCCGTAGATACGCCCGCATATCGGAGATGATTGTTCTATTTTAATATATAATAATAAAAAAACAAAAAAAGGGTCGTCCTTGATCGCGATACGAAGTCACAGTCAAGACCAATTGTCTCATTTCGCCTTCAATTTTGAAGATACTTCAAGCACATCCATAAATCACGAATAGTGGTATCAACGAGTCCTGTTAGTTCGAGAACCCTTTTCTGTTATCATCTTTTGATTCTTCTCATCTCAGCGGTATTTCTTACGCAAGTGTCTCAGTTCATTCAGTAGTGTCATGAAATTAAGATTAAGAAAAACTTGCCTTGGTTTTTCTCAGTTTGCCCATATTAGGAATAGTTGTTTCATTTTGACAGAATGAGGTCCGAGCCATCGAGGACTTTTAACGTTTTAGTATAGTTAGTCCATCAATTCACACGTCCTCGTATAAAGATTGAAGTTTCAAAACACAGAAGCAATTTAAAACTGATTAGAATGATTACTTTGAAATTCGTTTCGCAGCGATGATTGGCCGCGGATTGGCAAGTTCCGCAACAAATGTAAGCAATGTTACCGATTTACGTGAAAGGAATTAAAATATTCGCAGTAAAGGATACTTTCATCCGGCCACTTACTTTATGAGCGTTGGAATTTACGACCGTGGAAATGACAACTAAATTTTTTATCGGAACTTTCGTGGTAGCTAGGAAATAAACCTCCTCGCAGACGTAAGTACAGGTCCTCTTGCACCATAGCTTTGAGGGGTTTTTTAGTCTGCTTCTTCATGAGAATTTTTTTCCATCGGTAACAAAACTTTCAAGTAAAATTTCAGGGTATTTTCCCAAAAAATTACATCATATGCCCTACCTAAGACATCAATCTTAAATAAATGCCTTGAAAATTCCCAATGAACTACACTCAGCGGAGAGGAACTAAATTATAATGGCTTATGGTAAATATTGAGGATGTTTAAAGGTTTGGCCTTCACAGGACAAAATTTGAAAAATGAACTTTAAGTCGGTGTTGCTCAAAGATTTTAAGTGATTAGATTCTTTGCCAGGTGTAGTTAAAATACTTTCAAATAAAAATCCTTTATTATTTAATTTTTCGAAAAATTTGGCATAATTCCTTTTTGCTGAACCCGTTCAAGTATCGAGGATAATGCTTAAAAAAAATACTTTTTTTATGAGGAAGTGCACGAAAATTTTCTGACAAATGTATCTCAAGTTAGGCTGACGAATTTTTTGGGTGTTAAAATTAACCAAATGTTCAACGTCGCGTTTCTCGCATCATTCGGTTTTGATGGTACCCGATAGCCGCTATTGTCTGCAATGATCCACTCCATTTCATATCGACTAAAATGGAATTTCCCGCAAGTTGGCAACACCGTTTTTCTTCCATTCAACTCCCTATAAATAATCGATTTCAGTGACGTAGGAATCGATTCTTTCCCATGCATTTGAATAGACAAGACCCAAACGTTGCCAAATCGTCACAGTGTCGACATTAAAGTCATGGGGGCACCTGCATTTCTCTCCGTGCATAAATTCAGCGGACGTCCACAGCCGAAAAGAAGAAATACTCGCGGGTTCAAAGCGAGTTTTGAGGGCAAAAATAAAGGGAAGAAAAACGGAGGATATAGATAAAAGAATCGTGTGAATAGCAGAAAGAACGTTGCCGGCATGAGCAGCATCCCTCACCGAACTGCACCACCACTCCGGGTCACCGTACCCAACCCGGCAACAAAAGCTTAGACGTGGGGACGAGAGTGGAAAAAAGTTGAAACAGTTAATGTTTGGTCTTTATATTATATAATATGTGGAACTTCCATTAAGAGTCTCCTAACACATATACAAAACCATTTCTTCCGATTATGGCTTCTTAGCGCCAATCCCCGCCCTGCCGCCCGCCCCCTGCATCCCCGCGACGGGAAAACCTAAGGGGAGAGGGAACGCCGTGCCCGTTTTCCACTACACTACGGAAGACAGCCGAAAGTGTGAGCTTCGAGGTCCGTAAGGATGAGTGATAAACAGGGCTCACGCCGAGATGCAGTTACTGCTGTCTTGCGTAGCATGGCGGTTTCGGTCCTCCTGGCGACGGTTGCATTCGATCCACGGAAAGGCGCATGAAATCCTCACTCTTTAAAAGCTTTATGACACAAAATGGAGGCGAGGGAAAAACAGAGGCGGATGCGGGGACAGGGATGAAATGAGAGAGAGAAGGGTTGACGGAGAACCGAGGGGGATGCTCCTCGTGGATTAGAACTATCAGGTGAAAGCAGTGAATGACATGCTCTTTATTTTATTTCTATGCCTGCGCTCCGATTAGGGGGGGGGGAGTTGTAATCTTCAGGAATAATTTCGCTTTGATGAACTTATGAGCGAAGCTTTTTTTAACATTTTCTGGCGTGCTGAAAGCGCTAATTTCGTCTGACACTCTAGAGTTTTTCTTAAAATAATTCGACGCAAACTGACTATCTGTACTCTGGTGAAAAATTCTAATACTTTTAAATAATAACAAAAATACGAGCCTCTGGAATTTATGTAATTTCGTATGCTTGCCAGTTTTTATGGGCATATTTCTATACCCATATCACCCTAGCAAAAAATCTGAGTCAATTTTGTTCATATTTACTATCTTAAATCGCCGAGACAATTCAAATTCAATTTAGTTTATTCAAATTGTGTTCGGTGTAGATTCAAATCAATGCGCAAAAAAAGTATGGAGATGAGGGTCTCGACACCTGAAATTTCAATCATGAAAGACAGGCCATCGCTAAGTTTGAACTGCTTCCTTTTTCCATTCTCAAATTATTTAAAGGAAATGTGGTCGATTTCAGCTCCAATAATCTTGCTAAAAATTATTGAGGATCATCAAAATTCCAAAAGAAAAAGGCCAATCTAGCCCTCAGGGATTATTATCCCAGAGAACTAGATTTGCCGTATGGAACGTACCTCCATTCTGAGGTCAGATAATTGATTCAAACTATCCAATAATTTTCGAAAATATGATTCGCAATCTTCTTTCAAAATGTTGTTGATTTTTACGGGTATTCAGAAAATAATTCTGTAAAATTCCCAATCAGAAACGCCACACCATTCCCCAGTAAAAACTCAGTGACGTTTTTTCCGCCTGAAAAACGGAAGCATTACGAGCGTCCAGATTACTTTTAAAATATTCGGTCATCATTAGTGATTTTCAATCTTTACTTTGTAGATATTGCGGGGTCAATTTATCTTATCTGCCAGAGGATATTTTTTGAGACTTATTTGCAACATTTCTCTCATGTTCAACGCACCATAACTTGACATGTCTGGATCCAGACATTGACCTGCAAACTTTCCATAATTCATCTAATTTTTCCCTCGCATTACAGCTCACATGGTGAGTCGAAGAGTGAAGATAGATCCCGTAGACGCCGACCGTTGATAAAGCACAGTATTTTGGCATTAGAGTAAAAACGCCGGAATGAATGAGAAAAAATTAATCAACATTCAATTTATCATCCGAACTTTTGACTTGAGTCATTAATCATAGAAAAATAAATACCTATTTGAAGTGGATAAAAAAGGGGGGAAAGAAAAGGCTGTGGAAGTAACGAGGGGGCTGGAGAGGGAATTGGAAGATGCGGGGGAGCTGGGGGGGAGGGGGAGAATGGAAATTAATGAAAGTATGAAAATAGCCACTGCATAGTTTCTCTTCAAATCAGGGCACATCATTTTGAAAATGGACGCAGAAGGAAGTGGGGTGGCGGGGGTTGGGGGTGGAAACGAGTGTGAGTGTGTCGGAAGGGTGGCGCGAGGGAGGGGGTGGGCTCTTTTGAGAAGAGGAAAGGCTAGCCGGGAGGGGAGGAAAGTGGGAGGGAGGGGTGGCGAGGGGGTTGGTCGAAGAAAAGCTCGTATGCCGAGGAGAGTCTTTCCGTCTTTTATCAGAGCCCGTATCAATATCATCTCCTGTTTTTATTGTTCATTTCCCATTTTGCACGAGACGCGGCGAGGCCGAGGTGGCGGCAGCAGTTACGCCTCCGAAAAAAGGGAAAAAAATATTGCTCCCAGAATTGCCAAACTAAAGTTATAAGTTGGCACTTAATGACTAGCCCACGCCGCGTCATGAATTTGGTAAAAAGTCCTAGAGAGATTTTTACGTTAAAAGTATCAAAATTAAGTCATTGGCACCGTTACATATATTACAAACATCGTAACTCAGAGTAAATCTATTAATGGCAAACTAAGCCGAAATTATGTCTCAAGTTGTCCATTCAAAAATATTCAGTTTTAAGGAAAAGCTATACTTCTAGTTTCGTTTTTGTTGCAGAATTCCAAGTCGTCAACTGCATGGGTTTAAGAATACTATTGTATCCTTTTGTTTACATAAATTGAACCCAATGCACCGTGCGACTATTTCTATGAAATAAAAAAGAGCGTTTTAACACCTTTTATATAGTCTTGATTGCCCTTTTTTTGCGTGTGTTCTCTCCTTGTCACATTCCGTTCTGATGCGCTCTTAAAATTGATCTCCTAGGTTGGATTTAGAAACATGTTAAGTAACACGACTGTTTTAACAAAATCATAAAAATCTATTTTTCGCATGAGGAGCCAAGATTTTGCATACTTGCATAAAATTAATTTATTACAACATTAATACACATTAATTAATTATTTATATTAATTTATTAAATTATTACACATACATGGTTACGAAAAGCAAAGACACCTATGCATGCGTGTTCTTGTGCTTTCGTTGGGAGAAACTCTCCAAGAGCTCAAAGGTTTCCCAGGAGGGATTATTCGAGTCTCTAGATATGACAACCTTGATTTACACCAGCCCAAAGCTTATAATTGTGATTCCGCGCAGCTTCACATTCCGATACTACCGCATCTCATATCTGCTCCTCTCAATCCCCGACCCACATCTCCCCAATAGAGCATCCCTTCTCCGATTGATCCCCGCCAGAAAAAAGGTCCGAACATTGCAGCACGCAGCTCCATCGTCCGCGGCATAATTCAACCGTGAAAAATTGGACACCTACGAATTTTGATCTTGAAACGCAGATCTCGCGGAATTTTCTAATTCATTCCATATTAATAATCGGGCAATGGAATTTTGAGTAAGAGAGAGGGTCACTTTCATTGATGAGAGGATTATGTATTGGTGCTTTCAGCTTACAGAAACAGTGACATTGTATATGCACATGATGGATTCAGGCCTAGTGTGCCTCAAGGTGGAAAATTAAGTCATTTACGGTTATACAGCTTGGAGAGGTGAATTGCATATTACTAGGGCCTTCTCTCCACGGGACGTTTCATGGAATTTGTCCCAGGAAAAAATCTCGCTTGCGAAGTTGGGAAAAATATTGAGTTAGTCAATACTCATCACAGTACCAACTAAAAGTCCTTAGGGAGTCCCAGAAACGACTTAAAAAGAAGAAGAAGAAATTTTGTTGTATTTTTTGACGAGAAAAAAGCTCAGAGGTTTCATTCCTGCGATTCGAACTTGGGAAAAATCCCGTGAAACGTCCCGTGGAGACAAAGCGTGAACGGTCCAACCCCCAAGCGCTTCGCCCCTCAGGATACATGTTACTCTTATGATGATAGAGTAAGATTTGGAACGAAAGAACAGCCAAAGTTGGGAAATCAACTCTTGGACGAGATAATAAAAAGTATTTTTAACACGGATCAAATGTAAGTTAGCTCACGAAAAACGTCCTCTTTTGTATTTCTGTCAACTAATCAATGTTAAATGTAAACACTTATACCGCGTCTAGGATTTGATTTCAAAACTTTCCGTGGTGTGATTTTTTCTTTTTTTAATTTTGAATGTTACGAGGTGCTTTAATTCATACCTAAGTTTGATAGACGATGATTGATGACAGTCACTTAGCCTCGCCAAAGCTTATTTTGATGGACGTTCCGTCGTATTCCGAACGTCTCACAAGGGCCTAAAAGGAGGCTCAGGAGTTACAAGTGCAAATTACCCACCTATAGATCGTATAACTGTAAACTCTGAGTCTACGGTAGAAAAGCGCTGCTGATACTATTTCTGCTCGCTAAGTTATGGTAATTCATGAGGATATTGATTCAACTGCAAATTATATGATTTAAAATTCTGGGGAAAAAATTAGGGGAAGCCGCCAAGAATCCCCTTGCGCCCCTCCTCCTGTTCGTAGTGTCTGGATCCGCGTATGAGACGAGATTTGGCAACATTCAAGGGCTCATACGGTGTTTCTCCTCAGCCCGGTATACTTCCGTACTGAGGGAAAACGCCGTATGAACCTTCAGGCGTTGCCAAATTTCCATTTTTAAAACACGAATTTTCTGGTAAACTTATGAATATTTTTCTTCCAATTTTACAGATAATGTTGTTTGCAAAATTACCTAAAGTTCCTGATCATTTCAAGGAAAAATATTCATAACTTTCCTCAAAAATGGACATTTTATTGAAGGAAATTTGGCAGCTCTCAAATGTTCATACGGCGTTCTTCCTTAGCACAGGAGTATATTAGAGAGTGCGACTGGAGATGAAAAGTAATAATGAAAGGCCCCGGACCAATCGGAAGAAAAAACTCGTGACGTCACTCAAACTCACGTGAGGAGCATTTGAATGTATCCCGCCCTCAGGTCGGAAAAAAATCATTTCAAAAGTGCTGACACGTGCCGATTGCGAGGAAGATGTTCCGGCCGCCGTAAAAAAAAGGATTGCGGGCTTCTTGAAGGACCCGTGATTAGCATACACTGCTCGGTGCAGCGGTCTTCGAGCCCCAAAAAACTTGTTTATTATCCCCAGCTAAATGAATACACCTATAAAAAACGTACGCGTGGCGTACCTTCTTTTTGTTTTTTTGCCTCTTCAATATTTAATCCTTTGAAAAGTGCTGACACTCGAGCACATTCGCTCGTTGGACATGCGTGGTATTCAATTTTAAGCGAGTATTATTTTGACGCATTAATGCACTTTAAGCTCATTAAAGGGTTGATGACGGTATAAAAGAATGAAGCTTTTTTGCATGTGCAGTTTGCCCTGTATTTAAACTCAACCGAAGAGCATTCTGACTCAGTGGCGTGACGTGCATGATCGATTATTGGTATATCCCCATTTCAAGCTGTAGTAGAGAATCGATTATTAAGGTGTTCGTTGCAAACACCCTGTTTATCGATCCTTTCCCATAGGTTTAAATGGCACATTGATCGATATATCGCAAAGCTCGCCACGTCACTGCTCTGACTCTCTTAGAATGATGAGCAGACAGGAGAGAATCCAACCCTTCAACTGCTTGATAGTTTTTCTTTTCTACATTCATCTTGCTATTGTAAGGCGTATTGAGTAGAAACATCTTATTCTTTAAGTAACCTGCGGGTCGATTGTTGAATCGTTATCGAATGCTTCTGATCGATAAATCCCTATCTTAACAATGCTATATATCGATCAAGGTCATTCGATAACGATTCAACAATCAAGGAGCGATACTTGAGAGCGCACATTGTCTCGTAGCTACGGAGCGGTGCATTTTTTCCAGAAATATCACTTCGTCGGTAGGACTTCAGCCTGCTGCCGGACACAGAAATCAATCCTGATTTTAATTTCGAGAGAAATACATCAGTGGATTTTTACTGTTTCTTTATGGCGTGATCTCTGTAAAATGTGCTACACCGAGAAAAGAAGATTGCGGTAGAATTTACCGTTCCTTCACGATGTGTTTCACACAGCGTCAATATTCAGAGTCAATTCTGCCAGAAGAGAGGTAAACGTTACTATATACTGATACAGGTAACCATTCCTCTGGCAGAATCGACTTTAAATTCACGCTGTGTAAAATAAAAAATGAAGGAATGGTAAATTCTACCAATCTTTTTTCTCAGTGTAAAAAAGCAATGCTATTTGGAAATAAAAATTTGGAAATTTGAAAAAATAAAAACAAAGCTAGGGTCAAAATCGCACCTCATTTACATACCCTCCCCCCCCCTCCAAAAAAAAATTATTTTGATTACTATTTTTGCGAGAAAGATGGTATCTAATCTTCTTCGGAAATTGAAGGAGCAATAATAAAGAATATTATCTCCAATTTCGTGCCCTGTAAATCCTACTTCCTCTAAACTTTTAGTCAAAAAACTCACTTTTTCATTAAGAATCAGTCAAAATTTCTGGTAATTGATTTGGGACTTTAAGCTCCCAAGTAACATTTTTTTAAAAACACCGTGACTCCTGCTAATAGTGACCACGATTAAAAATGTCTCGAAGTAACCCAGAAATTTAAATTAAACTTCAAAATTAATCGCGTATCTGAAGTGACTGACATGAGTCCAAAGACTGGAATTCAGACCCTAGAGCTATTGGTCTGGTGTTGAACATTGTGATCACAAACCGCGCCTTATCTAAAATGTTTAAAATTAAAAATAATCCGCTGCATTCCTTACTCATAGACCTCCTGGTTATCGGATGCACCAATCCCCGATAAAAAAAAAAAAGTCCTGAGGGATGTTCGAGGGGCGTCGATCCGGCATCACAGAGCCGATTGCAAAAGGGTCGTTTGACCTTGGAACCTTGAAACTGTACTCGGGTTTAAAAAACGGGACTGCATAAAGCCCAACATAGGTGCCAGCTGTACTTCAAAACATGCTCTTCAACCCTTGTGCTATCTAAAACTTGGTGATTTTAAGCCGACATTGGCAAGGGAAGAAGCGTATACCCAGCTTGCACGCGAACTCCTCACAGGATCTACAGAGCGTTGCCAATTCGTCGAAAATTTGAATTTATAAAGCTGAAAACTGGAGGCTCGCTAGTTTTGAGGTGGTTCTGCTTCTACTGCACTTGCCTGAATGAGTGATATAAGGGATGAAGATTTTTGAAGAATAACTGTACAGTGTAGATTCAGGCATGGTATACGGTGAATAGTCAAGTGTCGATTTGTGAGAAATTCAGTACCCTACAGTTGACCCCACCTTTAGAGGGCCCGTTTAGAAGTCGTGCACTGAACTTACGTAACTTAATCTTCACTTAACTTAATCACTTTTGAGGGTGAGCGTATGAGAAAAAATGGGGATCTTCTTGGGCTTTTTAACTAAATACGGATCCAAAATGGCAATTAACCCCAATTAGAGCATTTTTAATAATACACCTTTTGCTACTTTTAAACTTCAGCACCCCTTAACGGCACTGGAAAAAAAGTGGTTCGGATCTAGAGTCTAGAATCTTAAAAACGTCGACAAGAAAAAATAGTCCTGACTCAATTCGGTTTTTCCTTGAATCGAAGAGCCGCGCCTCTTGATTTAGGCGGATTTCCTTTTAATTCAAGCAAAAAGTCCGATTGAATCAAGAGTATTTTTCCTTGTCAATGTTTTTGAGAATCTGAACTCTAGATCCAAGCAACTTTTTTTCCAGTGCAGTGGTGTAAAATTCCTTATTAAAGTAGGGAGCGGAACAGGATGAGCGAAAAATGTGATTTCCACGCTAAATTGAGTCCAAAAAATGTTATAGAATGACATTTTTCGGGCCTTTCGAGTGTCCTACATGGGATCTGACTCTAGATCCAAGTAACTTTTTTTTCATTGCAGTGGTGTAAAATTCCTTATTAAAGTGGGAGGCGGGACAAGATGAGCGAAAAATGTGATTTCCACGCTAAACTAATTCCAAAAAATTTTATAGAACGACATTTTTCGGGCCTTTCGCGTGTCCTAGGTATTCGAGATCTGATTTCCTCGAGGTCATGAAAAACAGGAATCTAGTAAGAATCTCTGTTCTTTTTTTCGTATACTCCTCCATTTCTGAATGCGTCACATAATGCGCTTTGACGCTCATCCACGAGGCACGAAATGGCAACGCCGCGCTCACGGTTGCGGAAGTTAACGACCCCCTCGATTGTAACTCATTATTTTTTTTCAGAGGCCCGAGGGGTAGGGACCGGGTCCCGAGCCAGCTGACTTTTTTTAAGCTCTGCTCCTGCGACTATTCCAATTTTTTCCGTTTTATTAATTCGCTCGCATCTCGCTATCTCGTGCCCGGCGCCCAAGAACAATGCGCCGATCGCGAGGCGAGGAGGGTCCTGCACAAAGCGGCCAAATACGCGAATTCCGTTCCACGCCGCGCCGATCAGCCCCGCCGCCAGGGCGCGACACCTTGCCCGCGAGACGTGCAGACTCGTCATAACTAATTGCTGTCTCTCAATACTTTTTTGTTCCTCCGCCCCGAAAAAATAGGGTGGGCCACAAGAGAGCAGGGTGAGGCTAATATTCTGCGTGAGGTTTGGGTGAAATTCTACGCTTCTGTAAAAATCCCACATTGGAAAAAAAGTCGCTTGAATCTAGAGTCCAGACTATTAATAACATTGACAAGAAAGAATATTCTTGGTTCAATTATGATTTTTCCTTGAATCGAAAAGCCGAGCCTCTTGATTTAAGCGGATTTCGATCAAGAAAAAATCCTATTGAATCAAGAGTATTTTTTCTTATTAATGTTTTTAAGAGTCTGGACTCGAGATTCAAGCTACTTTTCTTTAGAGAGCGGTTTTGGTTATCATGTTGACTTCCAAAAGGAGGAAAACTTATCGAATAACTTACCTACATTTTGTAATTTGAAACCAAAATTTCTGGCTCAGTTCAGAAAAAACACGTGTACCATTAGTTTCCTCATGCACGTAAGTGTTTTATGAATGAGCCAGAAATTGTAGTTCTTAATCGCAAAATGAAGACCAACTGATCGAATCGAATATGTTATGAGCACTACCATCATTCTAATTCCAAAAAGAAAGACTTGGATCGAATCATTATTCTCTTCATGATCTTCTTCAAGTCCTTTCTCGATCATATCGATAGTAAAACTGAAAAAACATATCAATGGCTGAGGTTGAATAATTCTTATCTCAGATTGCGACCTAATAAGTTTCCACTCATGTTTTATAAAAGGATAACTATCATCAGTTTTTATTGAAACGTTTCATAGATTTTCTTCGTTTCTAAAAAGCGCCTTACAAAATTTCAAGGAGAAATTTCGAACTGTTTTCTTTGAAGAAAATGAAGGATCGATGGTGCTCATCCAACAAGCGGAAGCGGTACCTATCACAGGGCATGTTACACCTGCAGCCACCGCACCGTATGAAAATAATATCTCGTTGCGTAGACTTGAGGGCGGAAAAAGATGGACGAAAAATAATGTTACACCTAGCGCACATCAATCAACGGTTGATCCGTTGATCAACAAATGCATTTCTGTCGATTGCTGATGTTTTATTATGTGACTTTCGTCCAAGCTTTTTTCCTCCAGTTCCACAGTATCATAAAAATTACTTTTCGTTATATGAAAAAACAAACTTCCACTCGAACGAATTCTATCCAATTAATTAGACGTAATGCCGATTGAGTGCTGCCGCGTGGCGTGAATGATCGATTATCGATATCTCCTCATTTGAAGCTATGGTAAGGAATCTATATTTAAGGTGGCCGTTACGAACACCCCGTTTATCGATCTTCTTCCGTAGGTTCAAATGGCAGATCAATCAATATATCGCAGAGCACGCAACGACTGATTGAGTGCTAGCAGACCTCTTGGAACCCTGGGGTCCAAAGTCCGGTGTTTTTAATTAAAAAGCTTGCAGTAACTCACCGAAAACCCCGTAAGGGAATCGAAGGGATCGAAGCTGCGGAATCGAATTGACCCCCCGCCCCCCGGGGCGCGCGCATTTCGTCCCTCATTTCGTCGAGAGCCCATACATCGCGGGAATATGAATGCGCCGGACGGCTCGGAGCCTTATTGTATTGACATCGTTAAGATGAGGGATTCGAATCTAAGACGTCCCCCACCCCGCCCCGCCAGTCAAACCCACGTCTCCATTACCCTTTTCCACCCCTACAGCTAAAGAAGAAACACATAATTCCAACGAGCAACTATGGGGGGATACGAGGTTCTCGCTTGGGGAGAGTGCGGCGTCGGCAGCATCCCGCAATTAGTTTATGCGAGCGTGACTCATTACGGCAGCCAATGAGAGGCCCGGAAAAGCACCCCCGGTGGACACGCGGGGAGAGCGAGAGATAGTGGCCGCACCTTGGGATTAGCAGTTTCAATTAAAGATAGCGAGGGTCGCCGAGGGGGTGGAGGGTGGGAAGACAAGGATATTAAAAATGCAACGCAATGTTGACCTTAGTCCTCCCCCTCCCCCGGCGAGGCGTCGGATTGGTCGCGGCGTCCCGGCGCTCCGGGGGAGGGCTCTTACCCCTTACTCCGAGGGAGCCATGTTGTCATGTTATTGTGGAGGAGCGCCGGGCGCTAAGCATCTAAGCCCGCGCCCGGATACTGCATTATCAAAAGATAAAATGACGCCCTTTGCGGACCTGTTTCATTTCTCGCGCTCCTGGGGAAGACACCCTGATGACGCCCCGCTTATCGCCGGGCTTAGTCCCCCGGACTGGAGAAAGGGGTTGTCTTTTAGGACGCATCAGGATTCGTTAAGAAAAAATTTCCAGGACAGAACTTGAGGAAATCGATGGACTTTATTTTGGTAAAAAGAACTACTAAAGGTGTGAAATAAATTTTGAGAAAATCACTTCTTTCCCTCCCGCTGGGCTTGGCCCCCAAGACTGGCAAAAGGGGTTGTCTTTCAAGATGCATCAGGCTTCGTTAAGAGAAAATTTCCAGGACAGAACTAGATGAAATCAATGGACTTTACTTTTGGTAAAAAGAATTACTATACGTGTGAAATAAATTTTGACAAAATCACCGCTGGGCTTGGTTCCCCGGACTGAAGAAAGGGATTGTCGTTTAAGGAGTCGCATCAGGCTAGAAAAATTCCAGGGCAGAACTTGAGGAAATCAATGGATTACATTTTGGTATACGGAACTACTATATCGACGGTGTAAGTCGACAATCGGACTTCCTGTCATACTTTATGTTTTAAACGGAAAACTACTCCATGGCAATTCTTTAAAACTGCCGTGATTTTTCTTCTCTGTGCGAAGAAAATTCTACAAAAACTTCAAGGAATGATGTCAATTTGTTCTGCGGACTTACGCCGTCGATACGTGTGAAATACATTTTGAAAAACTCTCCTCTTTCCTTTCAAATTTTCTTGGCTTAGTTACGACGCGTTTCAAACTACTTTGAAGTCCATTGAATAGATCGTGAACTGGAGGTGGCTCTAAAATAATTCAAAATACGTCGAAAACTATAAAAATTGGAAGGAAAAGAAGTGAGCTTATTAAAATGTATCTGTCGACCCAATCTTTTCCTGTTTTTGAAAATTGCCCAGCATACCAAAACTGAGGAACTACTATATCTTTGACTCATCAGTAATTAAAAGCGTTCATCTGCACGAGGAAATTAATGGTTCATATATTGTTTCTGAGATCATCGTATAATTTTTATGAGCTATCCTCATTAATGCACAAATTTCCCAACTTTTGGAGTTAGAACTTATTTGCAAATTTGTCAAATGCCTTTGTTGTGAGTTTTGAGTGATTTTACTTTGGAAGCAACTTTCGCTTCGACTAAAAAAATTTTGCAATAAGTATCAGCTCCACTACAGGAAATTCTTTGCAATATTTCGTTGACATGTTTGCGCATTGCATTTTTGCACATTACGTTTTTCTTTTGTTCCGTGCATTTGTAAATTAAATTATACCCGTGCTATCTCTTTTTTAAGTTTGAATTTGATTTATCTATTTTCTACAGCCCGTCTTTTTAGTGCTGATAAAAAATTTTGAAGGCAATTAATATTTTTAAAAATGAATATCGATTTGGCTAAAATATTTTTTTAAACCACACAATGAATGAATTTGCAATATGTGTGCAAGAAAATATATCATTTTGCATATCTGCCAATGAATCGTCAAATTCAGAGAGCGAAAGCAATCTACCTCGGTCTTCTAAAGAGTGTTCCATTTAAAATAGTAAAACCAGTCGCCATTAACAAAGCTAAACGTGAATTTTATGAATTTGAATATCCTGGCAACATTCTGTCAGATTTCTGACGAAGTAATGAAAATTTGGAAAAGCCGTAATCATCAATGTTATTTCCTTGTTTGGCAATCAATATGGTTCTATCAATGGGATGATCATGAGCTATCTAGCTCTATGGCTTTAATTCTCATCCCATTTTTCCAGTATTGCTGTAAAATTCTAAGTTTAATGAGAATGAAGATCAAGATCCAAAATATTTCCTCAGTTTTTGCGAGGATTAAAATAGGTACCTGTCTCATAAGAATTTTAAACATTTCTAAACGTTTTAGATGGTTGGAGTAAAACTAATATTCCGTTTTAGGGCTTACACCTCTTGAAATGTTTAACTTAAAGAGTATTTGCAAGACCTACTTTCATTCAATGTATCTTCAAAATTGAACTTTTGTCGAGTGTTTCAGAAATGTATAGAAACAATGAAGAAACCGTCAAGACAGAACGTGACCTATGCAGATGTACCACTTTGAAAAATGTCCCTCAGAACTTTTATAAAGGCTCACGTATTTTCCCCGGCCCGAGTTGCAAAAAAGGGGCTTCAAGACAGTGACAAACGATGAAATTTTAAAGAAATAAAATTTAAATGAACGTAGATTAAAAAATCCGGGAGTCGCCATAAAATCGTTGAAAAGTGAAGAGCGCGGAGACAAGACCGAGAATGTAGAGCGGCGAGGCAATTAAACATGATGAATAACCCGGGAGAATTATACAGCACGGAAGAGAAGATAAAAATGTCATTATTTAAACAAAAGACATTAACTTTCCTTAATGAGAAAGTTTCTAGCACTTAAAATCTGCAGATCTCGAAACGGAAGAGACGAACTTTGATTACGAGCGCGACACAAATGTGGGGGGGGCGGGGGAGGAGGGGAGTTGTAAAAGTGATGGCCCCGCGTTTAAGGAAGGCTCCTTGAGCCAAATCTCATTAATGTGTTAAGTCAGTTATATTTTTCATTATTAAGATCAAAGTTTCGTCTTGGAAATTACTCATCTAAATTGTGAGCGACTAGAATGAAAGATGTCCACCCCATTAAACTCCCTCCCCCTGTCCCTTTGTCCTTCGGAACTTGAACCACCTTCCCGCAACTCCTCTCGACTTTCCCTCCCCCCGGAATCCTCGGTTTCTGTTGTTACACCCACCGAGTCTTAAGTTATTCTATTAAATCAGGAAACAAAAGCAAGCCGGAAAAACCACAATTTTTTATGTTCCGTACTTTTGTGTTACGATTATTAATCCGGGGTCATTAATTTTTTTTTAAAAAAATTAAAAAGCGCGGGGGACGGAACTTTTCTCCTTTCTCTCTCTTTTCTCCTCGAGCGACTCCGTTTTCTTTTGCCTCTCGCTTTCATCTCCTCTCATTTCTTCCGAGCGACGAACTTTTACGTCTTATTAAAACCCAATTTATATTTCTCAATTAACGACTTTCTGCGGTTAAAATTTCACAACTTTCCTTTGCTTTTGAGCTTGCCCCCGTTCCACGATTCTTCGCCTTGTTGTTTTTCTTATTTTTCCTCTTCTCCCTTCAAAGATGCACTCTTCGCCCAACTTTTCGCCTGCTTATGGAATAGTTCGCCTCGATTTCTCCTCATTCCTGCTCATTATATTCATTAAAAAAGTGCTTATTTTTTGTGGAAGAATTTAATGAGTAAAACTTTTCCTCGCTCCAATCTGAGTAGTCTCGCTAGCGTAGCAACTCCAATTTAAGCAACCAATCAAAAGTAAGACACGAAGAATTATATTCGTGGAATCTAAGAATATATACCGGAGGAGCACCTGTACACTGATACCCTCCAATGTTCCTGCTTTTTTAAATCTTCCTCTCTTTGGCAAACTTTCTTGAGCTTCCCGCCTTACTTTCTCGTTCTCTGACTGCAAAAAGAAGCAGAAAATGGTGCAATTTATTTTAAAAACCAATCAGAATAGGCATCAGATACTTCATTGGTGAAATTGGACTAGATTTTCCGAGAAATTATGACGATGTATGAAATAATAACAGCAAAGAGCTATTTCTAAGAGTCCAATATTTTGACCTCTCTCTTGCCTCTTATGCAGTTGCCTCAGATTTCAGTTAGCCCCTCATAAAGTATTTGTGCCAGCAACATTAGTCAAAATTAGCTACTATATTCATTATTTTTGTCGCTCATTTTTACCTCGCACTTTCAGTTTATTTGTAGTTATTGAGTGCTGACCATGGTTTTCCAAATTGGTCTCGTTGATCATTGGCGAATCCAAACATTTCGATTAGAAAGGCGGAAGGATTTTTCCTTGATCCCACCCACCCGGGAAGTCGGGGGGTTTGTATACCCTTTGGGGATATTTGCAGGAGATTTTAGGGTGAAAAGGGGGGCGTAAGTTCCCTGCGCCCCCTTTCTCTAGATCCGCCAATAACATCGATGATTAATATTTGAGCGACTACTAATGAAGAAGTCAAAACCAAGTCGTATTCCACCACTGTTACAGTTTTTGAGTGGAGTGTTCATTCTTCATGGCTTCAAGCTTTCCCCTTCCACCCTGACTGCCTTTAAGGTAAATCATAGTTTTAATATTAAATGAAGAATTCGTACGTGTCTGAAATTTGATGAATTTTGTAATTAAGTGGAAAAAACTGATTGAACTAAAGGGGAGGATACCTTTGGTTCATAAATTGAAAAATTATTGGAGGAAATATGACGAGATAACCTCATCTTCTAAAATACAAGTATTTTAATGGGAAATGCAGTCAGATGACCTCACTAGGTGGTACATTTTGTTACTTCCAAATCTATTTTCAAACAATCCTATATCAGAAAAAAATTATAAAAAATACTGCAGAATCAGCTCTTTCACCACTTTCAGATGAAGCAATAAAAAATCCGCTTGCAAATTCTCCATTACAGGGATGGTAAGTGAATTTTTGATAACTCTGTTGGGGACTCACAAAATCTGAAAAACAGTGAATCTTTTCCCTGAAAATAGACTTCGTCCCCCGACGGAATATACTGACCCCATGGAAATACACCTGATCCACTTGTTCACACCAGCGAAACACGAGCCTATGAGTAAACGCTTTGCTCGGACATTGTCCCACAAAGGGATTAGTGTAACAGGATCCGCGGACCGCATTTTTATCCGAATTATGCGCTGAAGGGCCGACAATGGCCCGTGGACAATGGACGAGGGGTCACTCTGAGTACGCACCCGGGGTTAAATTATTTTTCTGCATTATTAACTCCGTTGTAAACACCGCGAATTAGAATATCAAATGGAGTCAGTTTATGTGTGTGGTCGGAATGAGGTCGATCAGAATAAAAAAGCGGCGAGCGGGGGTCCTCGGTGCTTTCAGCATGATATCAGCGAGGTCGCCTTCAAAAGCGATGATTCTATTCATCGGTCAAAAAGAAAAAAATCACATGCAGGGGTTACCGGAAATATTTTACGCCTCAAGCTCATTTTTCCATTGCACCGAGAAATTCTGGTGTCTCTAACGAAGCAGATATTTAGGTATTCAAAGAAAAAACAAGTAAAAGTATTTATTCTCATTGCAGTTAATAACCTATCACTGGAAAAAAAAAACACGTTGGATCTAGAGTCTAAACTTTTGAAAACATTGACAAGAAAAAATACTCTTGATTCAATCGGATTTTTGCTTGAATCAAAACGAAATCCGCTTGAATTAAGAGGCATGGCTCTTGATTTAAGCTAGATTCTGATTGAATCAAGAGTACATTTTCTTGTCGATGTGTTTAAGAGTCTGGACTCTAGATCAAATGTGGTTTTTTCCAGTGATTGCTAAAGTAAAAAAATGAGCGTCTCCGTCGCCAAACGTTTGAAACCCTGCAGTATTTTTCATTTTTAAAGGAGTTATCAAATTGAGATAAATCCTTGACATTTGTTGCCCGTATGCTCGAATATGAAAAATACACTAAAAACTAAAGAACCAAATTGTTGTTTGCTTTCCTCTTTTAGAGAAATGTAAATTTACAGCACTTTTTCATCGTAGGTGTCGGAGGCACGCAATTTTTATCCGCTATCACTGATTAAGCTTTTGCTACGCTTATGCCAAAAGTTGAAAAATTCTTACGCTTTTCAGCTGCCCCTTTTTTAATCTAGGTTCTCAATTACTCTGATACAATGTGGATGCAATTTTAGCGAGTAGGATTAGAAATTCTTCCGTGTGGCTGAACAGTTTCCTTATTTCATTGGAGAAACATAAACATTTTATTTGTTTTTATTTTTTCGTGAAAAAAAAATAATAAAAGTCGTTAAAGTTTTTTCGTTTTCTCTATCTATAGATAAAGTGAGTGAGAACAATCGTTTATCATTTTCTGGAATGAATTATTGAAATTCAGCGCATAGAAACATTAAAACATTCTTCCCCAAAACTCCCCGTTTCATTCATGTAAACTAAGAACCTCCTCTGAATGGACTCGTCATTTGAATTTTAATAACACAAAACATGTATGTATGCAGATAAACAATACCAAGTGGTGATTCTGTAATAAATTCCTTGATATGAATCCGTGATCGAGGACTCAAAAATATGATAATTAAATTATTATTTATATGTTACAAACTATAAATGGAAAAAAAAACTCTCTCCTATTTTGCTGAGCTGCACGCTGTATAACAATTTCCGAATTTTCTGATAAACGATCCAGCATCAATGCATCTCACTTCAAAAATCTGGTTTTATATACACAATATAGATGACTGAAAAATATTAAACCGAAATGGTGGAGTCGCTAAAAATATGTGTAAAACCGCATAAAATCACATGCTTTGCATTGAATTAAAACAGATACAATAAATTACCGTTTATTACCAGAGATTAGTTCTATGTGGATCCCATTTCTCGCGATCAATCTTTTAATGCCTCGTCATTTGTTTTTCGCTGATCTAAATCGGCGAGATTGCGTGAAAACGGTGATAGTGTTTCGCGAGGGAAAAAGCTGAATTTTGAGTAAGAAATTTGGGAGACAACAAAATAATTGCAATAACACAAATATTTTAGCAAAACACAGGAAAAAAATTTGTCACGAGAAAACTTTGACCTTCAAGAATTAGATACTCAAAAAAAGTTTTGTTGAGTTGGACTAAACTTTTCGCACAAGAAAACTGAAAAAACAGGATATTTATGAAAAGGAACCTAAATGACAAGTACGCAAACTTCAAAATATCAACACATTTATTCAGACAATCTTCAAAAACGTATTCTCTTTTTTATTGTTAGAACGAAGCCAGAATCGTGAGTTAAATAACCGACTTTTTCCTGCTGCCGCATCATTTCAATAGTTTCTTTACGCGCGAAAAAAAAGAAATAAATAAATAAAAAGAAAAAAATCACAAGTATTTCATTTCACGAAAAACGTATATCAAAATAAAAATGTACGATATGAATGCGAATTTATGAAAAAATGTATCTGAATTGCAATATTCCAAAAAGTTTGGTTCCGCGTTTACTTTTGTAAAAGAGTAGGTACCTGCATGATAACAGTATGCGGAATTTTCGGCAAATATTCTCGAACAGACGAAGAAAATTCAAAAATTAGCTATACAACAAGGTAATCGATTATCCTTTAGAAAAGTAAATTGGGTCTTAAAACTGCAACGTCGCAAACCAGAATACGTGATTTCATAATTTCACAACCGATATTCTTCAAAAACACGAGCGAATGACCGACTACGACCGCGTTGAACATAAAACTGATGCTCCGGTTTTAAAATCGCAATAGTCAAAAATCATACCGTCAGGAAGGAAGAAACTAAAACTAGCCCCAACTCAACCCTGCGAACAAATGAGCGCCCAACATCAAACAACCCATCGTACCTTTTCAAATCGTGGTAATGTACAAGAGGAAGAAAAAAAGCATTGAAAAAAACCGGTACCCATATGCTAGCATAAAAAAGGACCATGCGGGCCCTGTTTTTTTGGGTGATGTTATAAAAAAAAGAAAAGGGTCGCGCCGGGGTGGAGGGAAGGGGTGCGTGCAAAACGTGGGGTGGGGCCCGTGCGATGAATTAAAAAAATCAGCTGGATGTGTTGCGAAGGATGCTAGAGGAAGGTGTGCTTCAAAGAGCTCCGTCACATTGCAACGCATTCAGCTTCCTTCTGCACGGGTACATCGAGGGTAAAACGATCGGTCATAACTGCAAATTTCGATTTGTATGGCCCACCAAAGTTTTCGGCTCAAGAAATCAAAGTTTTAGATCGTAAGAACCGAATATCGATTCAGAAAACTCGTATTATCGGTATAAAGCAACCCCTAAATTACGTAACGCTCTAAGGGGGGGGGGGTGGTTAAGGAGAGCGTTACGCCATTTGGACGTATTTTTGCCAAGCGGAACTATGTGCACTATGACGTAAACCCTGTTATGCATATATTCTTATGGGTCTCAGGGCTCATGTCTTAATGCACATAGTTCTCTTTGGCAGAAATACGTCTAATTTGTTTTCAAGTGTTGCAGGCTAGGGATCTACGTCACGAAAGCGTTACAAGCGTAAGAAGGGGGGTCAAATATGTCGGAAAAGTGCTTTCCATAATTTAAAGACCGGGTAAACACAATACCTTAAATTTATGACCTATTGGCCGCTAAAAAAGTAATTATTACCTGAATGGAAGTTTGATTTATATGACCGAAAGGTTCGATTACCTGAAACGGAAAGTTTTGTGGGCCATATATATATGTGAAACGAAGTTTTTTCTCTAGGTAGGTGGAGACCTTTTGATACTTTTACACAGCATGTGTGGACTGAGTTTAGTGGGAAAAAATCAAATCACATCTTCAAAACATTTAATTGTAAGTGATTTTGAGCCCGATAGAAGATTTATAAATTCCTGCTAAAGAATCTCAGTTTACGAAGAAAGTAGGTACAGTATCCAAAACGTGGGCTTAAAGTAATTATAAAACTGAGTCTTATAAAAGTGGATAACTTCAAACGTTTGCCTATTTGTTTCAATAAAAATTGATTTTGTACTTTCTACTAAGCTCAGTCCATTTTTAATAGGATCTGCAAAGTTGGACGTTGCGGTAAAACCTAATGTTTGATGTGCGTCAAATTAATGTGGTATACATGGATTGCATTTTGCAAAAAGGAACCACTAGCATTGCAATGATGCTAAGATTGTGCAACTTCATTCTTTGCAATTAAATTGCGAAAATCGTGAAAAACTATGAAATTTAGATGGTAATTTTTGTCGTAAATTCACAGTTTTTAGCGTAAAGAAACTATTAATGGATAATCGGGTTTTTCCTCTAAGACAAAAGAAGTTGCACAATCTTAGCAACATTGCAATGCTAGTGGTTCCTTTTTGCAAGATGCAATCCACATGATACACGGTATTTGACTCTCGGTACATCGATTAGTTCATATAACCGTTTTCCAATAGGTTCTTCATAGACTTGAACTATACCCATTTTCGTAACTAGCGAGAATCTAGCTGATATTGGGGGAAAGTACAACATGAGAGGAAACTTCAATGATAAGACACTCAATTCGTCTTTCAGTAGAATGACCTCGCTGAGATATAATTATGCTGGGTTTTTATCCTTCATGCACTTGCACGTCAATGGTTTAAGTGCAAAAATGCATAGCTCCACTAAGAAGTCCATTCCATATCTATACATATGGGAAAAGAACCAACCTTTACTCTTCAAAATTTCACAGTTTATTCTGCACAACGGAAAAGTCTGAGAAAATTTAAAAGAATAAAAGACGTTTTTCTGTTTTTGACGTTAAGAGGAATGGGTTGCAATGCGGGATTGAACGCTGCAAATGAAGTCACACGACTCGTTTTGTTTCGACACCGATATGATTTTCGGTTTATTAGCAGGTTGACAAAATTAAGCCTAAAACGTAAGTTCACGAGAAGGAGAGACGAAAAAAAGAACTAAAAATAAATTGTATTTTTCTTACAATCATTAGAGAGCATAATGGGCGGATTTTTAATACTCAACATTATACTGAGTGCAAGTAGAGTTATGGAAATGATGAGAATAAAGAGTAAACCCTCGAGGAATATTGAACGAAAACAGATTATTCGGTTTTCGGGCGAAATATCTCGCTAGCGGAAGAAACGGAAAGTACAGTGAGAGCTTTAATTGCAGACGCTGGGCTCGGGGATTCTGTTAAAAAAATCAATAAAATATAAATGCAGAGGAAAAATTAATGTGAATTAAAAAGAGAGAGCTGTCGGGGGTCGATGGGCGAGCGAGAAGGACAGAACGAGGCCGCACGAGGGTAGGGCCCGCTCGTGCTGGCTGCAGGGGTAAAATGTTCTTAATGCATACAAGAGTAGGGTGCGGCCACGATAAAAAAAAGTACACTCACCCCTAAAAAATCATTCGCAAGGGGTGACTCTTGCTCGCTCATTTTTTTCAACCCGCGTTCCTCGGGCTGGAGCAGATGCACAAAAAAAGAAGGAAAGATTTCCAACGAGCCACCCGATGACAGTGTGGCCAAATTACCCCATCAAAAATATTGAAATATTTCAAATTCCTTATCAAATTTCATCCGATGTGGCAACGCCACAAGGAAGCCGCTTGTTTAATTAGTAATTCAGTTTTTGATTTCCTTCGCCACGCTGTTCGGGTCTTGTTTCTGGAGTAATTAATGCTGTAATTGCGCTCTATTATTTAATCAGCCTTACCTCGTGCTCTTATCCCTTCCGATTTTTTTGCCGTTTTTTTCGACCTTTTTACAAGGAGCTTTCTCGCCATGACCGACAAAAAACTCATTTTCCTTCCGTTTTAATTCTTTGTTTGGGGAGTTGCGGCCAAACTCAACGCCCATTTTTGTCGTAATTATTCAAACTAATTGCTTTAATACCTGTTTTTATGCCACTCGTAAAGGCTCGTGTTTTGCTCGAGCCTTAAGGTTGAAGTTACGATATCAGCCTCAAAACAAATGGTTTATCCTTCTCTTTGTATGCTTCCCCTTACAAACTCCAAAGCTGTCACAATACCTCTCGTGGCACAATATGTATATATGCCATTACACTATTTTCTCATTTTATAGTCACAAAAAATTGCATTCACCAATTAGCTGTAATAGAGCAACATCATCTAAGGGTTCATCATCTGGAGGCCGCAACAGTAAATTGCAAATTCTAACTTTCATGTGAAAACAAGAAGGGAGAAGGTGGAAAGTTTTTCGATTTTGTACAGAGGTATCACACGTTTCGAAGTGAAACAGATTACATTGATGATGAAACATGGCTCTATCCTTATTATACTCAACAACTGATACTTCCTTGCTTATTTTGACGTCATGAATGATTACCAGGATTCCTCCAGACTACAGAAGCAGATCTGATGACAATTTTGCAATGTGCACTATATCAATGTACACATTTTTGAGCCCCCTCTTCAATTTCGAAACTAACGAACATTGCGCTATATCTTACGAGTATTTGGACAATTTCTGCAAACTGGAACTAGAGACGTGTGGGAAAGACAGGGTATGCTCGTGGTGAGCTGCATAAGAAACAATGTAAAAGTGGGCGTGATTTCTTTGGGCTAGACGGGAAAGTAGAATTTTACATTGAATTAAACGGAACTGAGCGCCAACTGCGTGCTAATTCATGAGCCATGGACATGTCACAAGAGCGTTGTGAACAGGGCTCATGCGTTGAATAGACTTGTCTGTGTGCATCTTTGTGGTCGCATTGCCGATGGCGCCACTGTTATTACTTTATAGTGCTCATCCATTCTTACTGTCCGAGAACCAATGAGAACACCCCTTCTTTCCTACTTGTCTCTGGTTCCATTTATCAGAAATACGTCCATTTATTCCATTCACATCCTTAAAAATTGTGACGTACAATTATTTTTTGGAAAGCCCTTTATAAATACTCTTATCAGATTCTCTAAATGACGTGTCTTGATTTTCAAAAACGGCCGAGGTTTCTGTTTTTAAAGAGGAGTTTACTGAGGGATGCGTAGTGCCCATTAGCCGTTTGAGCGCGCAGTGGACAAGAAGCAGCTTGGGAGGATGTAGAGTATGAATTAGAGCTTGAGATTTGGCAACAGAGCGCTCATAATTATGTCTGAAGAAACTCGGACTTAACGAGCTGGCCAAGCTGACACTGAATGCAAACGTAAGGTTAAAACTTCGCTGGAATCCCGATGCAGGAGCTTTTCAACTCGAGAGAAATGATCCCCGTACGTGGATCATGGAAATACGAGATGAGGGTTTTCATCGTAAAATTTATATTATACATCTTGACCATACTCGGGGAGGTATATCATATTAGTGGCCCGGCCGAAGCGAGGCACCGGGAGAAAAAAATTAGACGCCCAAGAGAGTGGTCTGCTCTTGTGGCTCAACCAGAGGGTGGAGGGGGAGGAAGAGAGAGAGACGCCAAATGTATAATTCCACGCTTTTTTGTTTCTCTTTAGACAGGGATAACCTACGACCCGGGACGAAAGTTGAAGGGAGACGGACGGAGAAAAAACAGCGAGCTTTTTTTTTCCTCGCACTCCTTCGGTCTTCCCCTCCCTCTCCTTTCTCTCTTACACTTGAGTCGGAATGAATTAAAGAGGAAGGGCTGGGGTGATCGAATATAAAAAAAAAACCCGAATCGCGAGGGTGAAGTTTTGAAATAGACAGGGTGGAAAAAAGTGTAATCATAATAAGTATTGATCCAACACGTTCTCAACAACCCTAATGCCTTAAGGATTTTTCCTCCTTTCACAGATCGGTGCCTATAATTGTGCGCGGACGATAACATACCCACTCCGAAGCTCGCCGTGGCGCTCATAATGAGTGGGCGCCAAAAGTTTTCTTCTTGAAAACCCACCTCGATTAAAAGTTTACGCTGCCCATTGAGACGCAACGTTAATGATGTGGGGTTTTCCTGAATATTCTCAGTTAAATCCACGAATTCAAAATGAGTGCAATGCGCTGATAGAATTAATATCTTGTTTCCGAGGTGAATGAAAAATTTAAAAATTCCATGTCGTTGAAAAATACACCTCTGGTTTTGACGTACGATTGAATCGGGACGTGCGAAAACCGCTAATGTCCATTTTTCCTGTCTTTAGTGTTTTTGAGTTGATAATACTTTTCGAAGGTGGATGCAACCCCAAAAATGGCGTTAATACCCGTCTCTGGATTATACCTTAATCCCGAAAAGAGTCCTTTCGTTACTTCAATGTATGTATCAACTCCTTAAAAGTATTATCAACTCAAAAAAACTGAAGACTGGGAAAATGGACTTTAGCGGTTTTCGCACGTCCTGATTCAATTAGCCTCTCTATTTTTTCAGAGGCGGATCCAAGAAATGCTCAAGATGATGAATTTGAACGGGCCCGAGAGAACATGCGGGTTGTAGTGACAATTTTGCACGATATTATGACCGAACAGTTGGTATATATGGTATGGATTTGTGCAGAAAATGGCCGATACCCGATAGCCGAAAAAGACTTTAGAGTGGGCTCTACCAGATAAACGTCTCAGAAGACGACCACCTAAAAGGTGGCTGGATGGCCTCCAAAAAGAGATAGAGAGATGTCGACCTCCGGAAAGTCTCTATAACTAGACAGATTCCAGTGGCGGTTGGATGTCGCAAAGCGTCCTAATGCGCTGTAAAAACGACCACACACTGCATAGGAACATACATTTTCAGAAATGTTTTAATAAAATATCATAGGTTAAATCAATCCCACTGAGTTACACGAGACTCGCTACTCAATTCAATATTCGCATGACCAGAGATCGGAAATCGCCTACCCTGCAAGGGGGAACTCCTAATATACAATTTGACGGTGAAAACGATTCGTTAATGAGTTAGAACTATGTCCATTTTGATAGGAGGTCTTGGCTGGATAACTATTTGCGACAGATGTTTCCGGGCTCGCGAAAATGAAATGTTCCTCAAACGACTCGGGCTTCAGGTGTAACAGGAACTCTTCATAACTTCTCACTTCCTTATAAGCACGGTCGCTCAGTCACGCTGGATTCCCACCCCTTGTTTCTCCTTCTTCACACAACACGCAACGCGCGCTCACGGGATACCTCCCTTACTTAGAAATATAGGGGTTTCGATGTCACTCTAAACCTATTTTTTCTACTCATTTTTTGTCGAGAATGTAAAATGTATTTGACTAAGTTCAAAAGACAAATATGCTGAAAGGTTATTATACATTTTAGTGAATTTTCAGACCACTCAATTCCGTCATTAGAAGTCTACGGTGATAATTAAAAAACAAGCCGTTTCAACCCATAGGTGTTAAAGATTGCAACCGTATTGAGGTTGATATAAACTTGGGATAAATTGATTTCGAAATGGACAGGAAATAAATACATAACTAGATTGCATGGTTAGATACTTTTGGAAAAGCTAATTTAGCTAAAAAAAAAAAAAAAAAAAAAAAAAAAAAAAAAAAAAAAAAAAAGTAGAGGCCAAGTCTGAAAGTTTGACTAATAATTCGAGTTTCCCGTCAAAATATACCACCTGATGCCAAGTTTCTCTCAAATCGATTAATTTGGCGCTGAGATACCATTTTAAACCATGAGCAAAATCTTAGATCCTCAAATTTTATAAGTTTGACTGACAATTCGAGTTTCTCGTCAAGAAACACTAATGACTGCCAAATTTCATTTAAATCGATCGAACAGGAACTGATATAGAATTTTGTACCATGTCCGTCATCTTGGATTTTTATGATTTGAAAATTTGACTTGAAATTCGAATTTTTTATAGCAAAAATACCATCAAATAAATCGATAGAACAGGAGCTAATATGGCATTTTTGGCCACATCTTCCATCTTGGATTTTTGAATTTTGAAAATTTGAGTTGAAATTTGAATTTTCCGTCATATAGTACCAGCTGGTACCAAGTTTCTCAAAAATCAATGGAACAGAAGCCGCATGTAGTTAGATCGGCAACCCTTTACCTAGTGGTAAACGATACCAGTCAATTTACATACGGCACTGCGCCTTCATTTTCAGCTGATACTGTGCAACACTTCCGTGGTGGAATAGTTGCTCAGAGCGCCTTCAAAGGTATCGCTTCGACTTGATGGCGGCAGATGAACATCGCCGGTAAAAATACACCCTAGCTTAGCGCGTGCGTTGTCGGATAGTTTCTCATCATCGACGCGACGGTGAGGTAAAAAACTCTCATACCTCAATTTGCGACGTTGCAAAATTTCCATTGCCTATTTAATGCGGGTAAACCAATGTGGACACTTTAAAACCTAGCATGATTTTTCCGAGATAAGATAAGAAACATTATTTTAATGTTTCATTTTAGTCCATCTGTAATATCCCGTCAAAAAGGGTATAAGAAGTATGAGTAGGAGCCTTCGAGCGAACAAGAGCGGATCCGAAATTTATAGCCCTCGAAGTAAACGGGCGCGAGGAGTTGAAAAAGCGCCGAAGAAACTTACTGACGATCAGCGTTATTATCAGCTCGTTTTTGCGTCTATGGTTCAAAGACTATGGACTTTGATTATTTTCCTCCAAAAGGTTAAATGAGATAGTGAAAAAGAAAGGAATAACAAAATAAATACATGCATAAATGAACAAGCAGTTTGACACAAAAATTGGAGAGCGCGCAGATAACGAGGTCAAAATTAGCTTGGTCAGGCAAAACAATCGGTTCACTTTATCTTGACTTGTATTTCTCATTTTAAATCTATCATGAAAAAATTGTATAAAAACTCCTGATCACCATTGGTCAGTTGAACTTGACATTCCGAAATTTTAGGAATGAACGCTACAAGGCTGCCAGTACCGAACGATAAAATATTAGTGGAGATCCGTGGTGTGTGCTAGGGGTTTAGTTGCTCCTAAAATATACTTTACACGAGGAGAAGTGCATTTTGTTTCTACTGTTTCTGAGATTTGCTTACAGAGATTTTCATAGCAAATCAGGGGATGGAAAAATGTATTAAGACTACCTACTAGTGACAAACACCGAGAGGTCCCACTAGTAAATCCATAGACACATTTGGAATGCATTGATGTAATTATTGTGATAAATAATAAAATAATTCGAACATTATTTCAACAATTTTCAAAATATGTCAGAGACAAAGTGTAAAAAAGACTATCACATACTGTTTAAATTTAACAACCTAATTTTTGTGATGCCGTCATAAAAATTAATGGCAACATGTTTTGCTACTTCAAAATAAAAGCATACCGGCACTGCGTTAGTATTTTCTACGTTACGGTGAAACCTCTCTTCAACGGTGTTTTTATATTAATGCTTTTGAAATCTTCTCTTGTCTTACAGTCGAGAAATTAGCTAATTGGGGAAATGAATCCATGCGATCAAAAGCTGCATCACACCGGAAATGACATCCTGCTAAAACCCTCAATAACTGCAGGAAAATTATTCGGGTGATCAGTAACTTTTTACTCAGATTTTTCAAGATTCTTTGACGAGAGAAAGGCCCCGAGGATACACGTCTTAAGAGTTCGGATCAGACTCAGTGAAAAGCCCCGAGCTCTTGAAAACCAACGCTGCTACATCCCAAGCTTAAAACCCAGAAAATTGGCAAGAAAGTAATGTAGAGGTGTGCTCTTCATCTCGAAGACGTCACTAAAGGGTCCTCGCCTTTCCTTGATAAATTCTGCCCTCCACTCCCTGAGGAACCGACCCATTGTTTTTCAGTTGGAAGTTTTTGTCGTGCAATCTGGGAGCAGGGGCAAGGACTTTCCACCGCAGTGAAATGATTAATTACGCCGTGTTTATACTTAATTATTCGGAGAGTAAGAAAAACTGTCGGTGCAAACAATAATAAGACCTTGAAGACAGTGACAGGAGGATAAAAAAATTAATACCATCGCTGCTCAGGTCGGCGAGCGGGGGCGGAAAATCTGAGATTCCGTTCCGCGGGCGGGCCATTATTTTTTAATTCATTATATCCGCGTCTAATTTTTATTTTCTTTAATCTTTTATTCTATTTAAACTTTGCCCGCCCGACGTTTCCTATAGAACGTCAAAAGCTCTCCGTAATTTTTCATTTCCTTTTCCGTTTGTTTTTTCCTGTCTCCTCCTCCCGCTTAATTTTCTCTCGTTTTCCTTGGCCCGATCCTTCCACGTCGATGTGTTTTAGTTGAGAAGTTTAAAATAAAGTTGAGTTGTTCCGCTTGATTTCGCGTGGAAATCCTCCCATTTTCTATCAATAAGGAGCCTTCCCCTATTTTTCATTCACTGTAATCTCCTTCCGGCGCACGGGTTTCCTCCTTGTCTTTTCCTGATTTTCGTCCTTCGAAATTTCAAACTGTCTAGACCGTGCGTCATGATAAAAAACAATACTTATTTAGAATTTTAGTCTCATGATTTTTACTTCATTTTTCAGTTTACTTTAACTGGAAAAGAATAATCGCTACTTATTATGAAATTGATTTATGATTTATAAAGTATGATTTATAATATTATCTTGAGCAAGCATACTATATGACGGTCATAACATACCCCTAAAAATGTCAATTATATGCGGTTTTGTAGAAGGGTGGCGTATCTACTAAAATTTTTAAAAAATTGTACATCTTGCCTAATTTCCCCGACCCTGTTCGTGTGACCGTGGTCGTAGTAGAGATGAACCAGATTTTGCAGTCAGGAACTACTATTTTTGGCTCAGTTTAAAAAAAAAGTATGCACCATTAGTTTCCCTATGCACTCAAGTGTTTTCACGGACAAAAAGTGTAGTTTCTAATTGCAAAATTTAGTCCAGATGGTTTGTAGAGCATTAATTAATTTTTGTGAGCAGAGACGTGCAAAATCGTCAAAGAAATCAAGTTATTTCGTGTTTTCTTAAAGCTTAACTCCGCCATTATTCAAATAACCCGTTCACTTGCAAACCGCTGTGGAATTGGGGGTATTTTTGTCAAAAACAACTTATGTGCAAAATTGTCGAAGAAATCAAGTTATTTCATGTTTTCGTAAAGCTTTAACTCCGCCATTATTCAAATAGCCCATTCAATTGCAAACCACTGTGGAATTGGGGGTATTTTTGCCAAAAACAACTTATCTGCAAAATTGTCAAAGAAATCAAGTTATTTCGTGTTTTCTCAAAGCTTAACTCCGCCATTATTCAAATAACCCGTTCAATTGCAAACCGTTGTGAAATTAATTGGAAGTATTTTTGCCAAAAACAACCTATGTGCAAATGATTTAAATCCAAATGTAGCATATTTACGTTCAATTGGGGCTACTTTTCAAACTTCGACAAAAATCAAGGTCAGCGGCGTATTGGGAAAAATCGCGTCGGGCGAGGTGCGAGACGGCCTGGGTGGAAGCGCGGAAAATGGCAGGCGTGTCGGTTGTCGGGGGTGGTTGAGGGAGGGGATGTGGGGTGAAGGCTCCTCCCGTCGCAGCGCGGAGATGAAGGGTGATAGAGGGACGTGCGAGGCAGATAGGGACAGGGCCAGGGCCAGTCCCGTGCTGGAGCCATGCCGATGCGTGATCCCAGCATCCCTGCCCGTGGGCCCGACCCGGAGTGTCCCTCGCGGCGACCGCTTTCCTCGCATAATTACCGCAGGGCTGCGGTCGCGGCATCACACGCCTTGCCGCTCAGCGGGACTCCCATCCGCTCATATCGATACATGATTTCCTCTCCTTGAAAAACAAAACGGGGTTAAAACGATGTATCGATGGCCCAAGTGCGACACCATGTGCCTCCATTGCAATGTTAAAAAAATGACCCAGGTGATGTGCTTGATGCCCATTGTTAAAGAATTAAAGGCATTTTTCAAAATGTACAGTCCTTCAAAATGAGCTTTCCGTGTGATTTTGCTAAAAATGAACAATTTAGCCTAGCCCCCCCCCCCCAACTTTAGCGTACCCCAAAATCGTTTGACGTGCATAAGGAGACCATAGATATGGTGTTCTGTGAGAATTTTGAATGTAATCGAACAGATAAATTCTGAGATATCGCTGCAGACAGATTTGGGGGACGTCGGACGGACGGACATACATTTTTTCAAGTATGGTTATTTTGACTCCTTGGACCTTAAAACGTCTAGAAATGATGAAATTTCACCTTTTTTTTTTTTTTTTCTTGGAGGATGACAATACTTTCTCTCTACCCTAGGGGAGCGAGAAAGTAAAAATGTCCGATCCTACTTTTTTCCCATCAGAGAAACAAACCAACTTAATAGCTTGAAATTTATATGGATTATTCTGTCAACAGAGAGGAAATATCATGGAAGTTTTCAAGAAAGTACGTGGACTAGTTTATCAAAGAAAAATTAAGTATGACAGGAAGTCTGCAACGTTGCAAATGGAGATACGCGATTTTGCACTTTGGCCATCGATATATATCGCAGGATGATACTCAGATCAGACATTTTTTCAAGTGCCGAAACAGATGATAGTCAATTACACCGTCTAAGTGCAAATTTTAAGGGAATTCCTTATTTTGGACGAGGATACCTATGGAGTATTTACGCAAAAATCCTTGATATTTTGTCGTGGTTCTTAGAGTTTTAGCCTTGAGAAAACATTCTTCACAGAATTGCTAAATACCTCATAAAATAAAACTTCGCCTGCGAAAAGTTATGTAGAAAATGTTGAACCGTCGATTTCATGAGGATATTGATATTTTGATCTCATTTACTTTCCTGCGTGCTGAAAAGTCCGAAAAGCTGCCAAATAGTTATATCACTCTCAGATACGATTGCTCGAGCAAGAAAGCAGGAGCAATGTGCCAAGCAGCATGGGGCGTGGGGTGGAGACTTTACCTCACTGTCGATTTGCCTTTAGTTTTCAGTGTAGGCAACACAAGTTCCCACGTGGCCGAATAGTGGTGTCACTCAGATGTTACGATTTCTCCAAGAAGAAAGCAGAAGAATCCGCCCAGCGCGGCGTGGGGCGGAGACTTTACCACCCATTTTTTACTTTCTTTGAGACATTTCGCCGCTTCTCATTTTGAAATTGCTGTATTTGAGTGCCAAAGTATTTGTATGATTGAGAAAGAATTAATAAACAAATAAATCAATATAAATCATAAAAATTATTTCCTATTAGAGTTTGTTTTTTGTTTGTTTGTTTGTTTTTTTTTTTTTTTTTTTTTTAAGAAGGCCCGGCCCCTAATTTTTTCTCGGTTAGACCCCAGCTCCTCGTGCAAGTAGTAGTTTTTACACAGAATGAGTCTCAAAGAAATTCCAGTTCTTTTATTTGTCACTCTATCCATCTCTATTTTTCATTTCTATCATAATTATCAGCCGGGCCCAGGGATCCCAGCAGGCTCCGAGGTGGCGATCTGTACCGCGCCATCCGGGCCAGTCCGGCCCTGAATTTACAGTAATTTTCCTTATTCCGTCTCTGATCATTGCACAAATACTTTTATAAAGGTTAATTTGTTTATTAGGTTAGCTGTTTTATCACTATACTTGCAAATACGACCGTTAACTTTTAATTTTTCTGGGATCGCATCGTCCTGAAAAAGGGTGTATTCGTTCCCCTTTTGCACAGTATAATGCCCAAAACCCTAGTATTATGCCCCCCGGGCAGTCGATAATTGATGCCACTCTCACCCCTCACACTTTGAACGACCGATGCAGCTCAAAAACAAGACGCAAAATTTCAACGCACATTGGACAATGAAAAGCAGTTTCCGTCAACCCTCCCTAAGCGTATCTTGAAACGGCTGTACGGTCGAACTCGATGGCAGATCACGAAACTCAAAATTCTCGTCTCGAAACTGAGCGAAAAAATGGCTAAAGTTGAAATTTGCGATCTCCTCCTGATAATTATTTTGAGTTAGTTTATATCCGCTCTTGTTTCCTCTTTTTCCCGAGATTATTTCACAATTATTTCACTTTATTCACTCACTCCCGATTCATATTTCCAATTTGCAATTTTTCTTTTCCCGGTCTCTAGAGGGAAATAAATGGAGTCGCGTCGCGAATATTTGTCTCAGAGAGGTGACTGCTCAATTATGTCTTGAAAATATCGTCATGATGACCCTGGAGAGAAGAAGATTATTAATCGCACATGACAATTCATTGTCTTCTGACCTAGCGTTCTACTTGGATGCAACATCACCGCCCACCGCGTCTCTTTATAATGTTCGTGTTCATTTCCGCACTTTTAGAATGGAGGTGATAACTCGGTTCATTTCCAGCAAAAACAAAGCAATGCGTTTTCCCATACCCCCCATACTTAACTACTCCACAACAATGACGAAACTCCCATTGCAAGAATATAGCTACATGTAGCTCCTGCACTGGAAAAAAAACACATTGGATCTCGAGTCCAGACTCTTGAAAACATTGACAAGAAAAAGGACTCTTAATTCAATCAGATTTAAGCTTAAATCAAAAGGAAATCCGCTCAAATTGAGAGGCTTGGTTCTTGATTTAAGCTTAAATCAGATTGAATCAAGAGTGTTTTTTCTTGTCGATGTTTTTAAGAGTCTGGACTCTAGATCCAATGTGGTTTTTCCCAGTGTGGATACCATTATTCCAACACATAGGAGCTTTTGTTGCATAGTTCTCGAAATGAAGGCGCGACACTTCGAATATTTCTTAGATGACAGATTGACTCAGATGATATTTAAGGCAACTTTGACTGAAAATTAGGGTTAAAATTGATTCAATCTCATCTTCGATATGAGAACAGAATATCATTTTTTTGACAAAGTACCAAATTTTAAAGTTGCTGTTATCTTTTTAAAACTTCAAAATTCAGTGCAGTTATTTCACAGTCGTTTGGGAGCTTGTTGCCATGATTCCCTCCGTTCCAACAACGAGGAGGGCAATGCCTCTCTCGATCCCCCCGTCGCTTCGGGGAGGGGGGGATTACAGGAAAGGGGGGGAGGAAATCTATCTTCTATATTCCCCCTTGCATACGTCACCGGGTTCCAGCGTTATTCGAAAGGGAAAGCGCGGGAAAGCGAACACCCCCGAAACAAACAAACTCATTCCGGCAGCAAATGCGCGGCGGGTCTCGCTCAGAATGAGAAGCGCTACCGAAAAACGCTGCCAGGCCGAGAAAAACACCATATAAGCCTTCAGATATTGCCAAATTTCCTGTGATAAAACACGAATTCACAGGAATACTATATGAATCCTCCCCCCTCCCCAGTTAATCAAAGAATTCTACCCGCATTTGAATCACTAACATGAGTGTATTTCAAGGCAAAATATTTCACAACATTTTTCAAGAGTGAATAAGTTGGACGCATTTCTATCAAACGGACCTAAGCGCCATAGGGTGAGGAAGGTAGAAGGGGGCTTGGATTGGCGGCGGAATCGGGCGTCCGGCTTATTCCGACCTATAGGTACTCGCAATGCTTTTCCATGGCGCTTAGGTCCGTTTGACAGAACGCGCTATCCGGGATTCTAAAGTCCTCAAAAGGAACTCAAATTGGCGCTTAGTTCCGTTTGATAGAAATACGTCCAGTTATCGGTGGAGATGTGGCAATATCTGAATGTTCGTACGGCGCGGCGTCGGTTCTTAGTACGGGAAAGCGGAAACGCATCCATTTCCCGGGGCGGGCAGGGAAAGCTCACACGAGCACGCATCTGACAGGAGAAGCCGAAACGACCTCGGCAAGCGTCGGAAAAAGGAAAGCGCGCAGATTCGGAAACTAATCGAGGGCGAGGGTGGGGGTTGGAACCCCCTCGGAGGCAGGGCACATTAATCCGTTGATCGTTATTGGTAGAGACAATTGGAACGGTGTTCTTAGTCCAGATAGCTGGAAAGCGATAGCAGAGAGCCAGGCTTAATTTAAGCCAATCACTCCGCTGCGCCCTGCTTAAAGCTTCTTGTCTCAGCAATTAGATAAATGACCCAATTCAACCACCCCCCGCCCCCGCCTTCTCACGACAAAGGGCTGGACTTTTCCGCCGCCCCCCTCCTCCCCCGACCACTCGCGCAGCGTGGCCGAAGACTTACATCATGTATCTCGGTCCCTGTAGAATTAACCCTAAGTGTTTCTGACTTCTTTACGCTAGTTTGAGCATGGCTTAGAATTAAGGAATTCCTCCTCCGTTCGCTTCTCTCTCTGCTCCACCTTCCGCAGCTCGAAATGAGAAATGCCTTCGGTTTTTCTCGTCTCTGAAATTAGTAATAATTCCTCTCTCCATCCTTTCTCTTATTCCTGCCCCGATCGGCTTTTAGACACTCTGCTCAGTAAGTATGTGGAAAGGCTTGAATTCCGTGAGAAGTGGACCTGAAAATATATTGTACTTGCTGTTCCGTCCTCGCACTCAACCATATATAAGATTTTGGTATGAACCTATGGAGAGCAGCCCTGAAAATAGTTTATCCCCAAAAGAAAAAGAATTAATCGTATGTTGCGTCTATAAATCGACCGTGGATCAAAAATCAGTCTGCATGCCATACTTTCTTCCGCATCAAAATTTCATCACTCGTGCATGTAAAAGAATTGCTACGGTTGAGGGAGTCATCGCACAGCACTAAGAATATGGACTACTGTCTTTCGCAATCCATGCTTGGATTGATTTTGTCAGGCGAGAGGCAATTCACATTAGTCAGGCAATGAATAGGTGGATATAAGCTGTAAACTGGCCGTATGCTGTCCACTTTACCACTTCTGAATTAAGAGAAAAAATTATAAAATTGTGAAAATTTATTTTCATATAGAGTCATGTGGACAAATAAACATACAAACCTATTTTTCTCCATCTTAACTTAAGGTGATTCGACGGACGCCATTTTTTGTGTCAGAGCGACGTGCCATATATCGCATCAATTCGTTCCATAATTTCAGCTATAATTGTCATTTGTTTCAAATTTTGAGATCGCACTTCTGTTATCATGAGACTGAAGAACTCTTGTACCTTTGGCAAAAAAATTCAACGTAATAAAGGCGTAGTTTTTTTAGAGGAAAAATATCGCATTCGATACTGATATCGAAACTGCACTCGAATGCGATATTTTTCCTCTGAAAAAAAACCACGCCTTTATCACGTTGAATTTCTTTGCCAAATTTGGTACATGGATTCTTTAGACTCATGAAAACAGAAGTGCGATCTCAAAATTCAAAAAAATGACAAGTAACTGAAATTATGGAACGAATCGATGCGATGAATCGCACGTCGCTCTGACACAAAAAATGGCGTCCGTCGAATCACCATAATTACAATTAGCCTTATTTTTCTGCTAAGTACTGTCCATAAATTTTACATTTATCTAGACTCAGTAATTTTACCTGCAAAGTTTTGAAGAGGAGTGGTAAAAATTATGTTTGGGGATACTGTGCTGAAGCAAATCTAGAGGCAAGCATATCCATTCGTTTCAATGTCGAGTTTTTATGTCGTTCTTTCTTTCTTCATAGTAAAAGCAAAATCATCCATTCCTTTCAATCGAACCTCGATGAAATCTCTGTCCGCCGTATCAAAACTAATCTCAGGAAATTCTTTGCAATAATTTCGTGGGCTCCCTATAATACAGAAAACAGGGCGCATGCATAAAATTCTGCAACACCTAAACCAAGACTCACGTTTTTTGAGTCTCACCATCTGCATTTTTCTTTCATTCACGCGCTCTCTCTCGGTTACAGGGGATAAAATAGGGTGAAAGTGTTCGTATGGGATACCCTCAGCTTCAAGTTCAGGTGCTGCCATCTCGCGTGAAATCTCTCAACCCTGATCCGAAGTTATTAGAAGAGGGCGTCCGTTGATTTCCAACCCCGCCTCGACGAACTTTTCGTCGTATTATTTTTCTCTCTACGAAGGGACACGGTAAATAAGATGAAAATACAAACTGTAATGCACACTATGCCTCCTAGAATTAGGTATTGAAGGAGACTTAAAATATTCCAGGGGCCTAATTATAAATTAAAAATTATCTCAATTGGACGTATTTCTGCCAAACGGAATTATGTGCATTAACTCATGAGCCCTGAGATCCACAAGAATATATTCATAACAAGGCTCACGTCATGATGCACTTGGTTGCGTTTCGCAGAAATACGTCCAATTGGTTTCACTACTCTAACTTTATGAGACATTAACATTTAAACGCTGCACATACTGATTTTTTTAAATGAAATAAACGCATTCTGGGTGTAAAAACAGTGTGGGTTTGCCATTCATGAAGGAAAAAATAATTTTGATAAGACTTATCAGCGCACAGAAGCGAGGAACGAAGCGCGCGTCGAGTGGAATGTCGGATGATCGTGCGATGCTCGCGTGGGCTCTGGCGCGATCTTTCCCCTTAAAACCACGCCACACTACCATCCGATAATGGACCCAAGTTTGCGTATATATACACCGTTTGATCTGTAGCAAGTCAAATCAGTTCTCTCAAGTGTCAAGCTTTTGCATTTTCCGCAGGTATGTGATTCTCTTGTTCATCTTAACATTATTATTCAGACACGAATATTCCGTTGGTGTGTTATTGTCTTCAAGTGGGTCGAGCCTAACAGAGAGGAACTAAGTTCTTCGGGAAAAGAGACTTCTGCTTGTCGGAGAAGTTTATTGTATTTTTTTTTTCAAATTAGCGTATACTAGCCATGCAAGTTGACTTAGCGACGCGTCGAATTTTCAAAATAAATTCATTGCACTAGGACAAGTACACACATTACTAAATTGGCAGCAATATGAGACATTGTAAGATTGAAACAAAAGAATACAATATAAATGCATTCGTCTCTGTAAGAAACATTATCAGTCATCCAGGAATTCATTCAGGCCATATTAAGCTTTTTCAATTATAATTTTTTTGAGGGATGAAGCGAATGATGCAAAGTTTGGGAACACATGTTTAACAGAATTACTTCTTTATATTTCATAAGAAAAAGTTTTTGTATCGAAATAAAAACCGACACTTTCGTTATCTATGGCTGACTATAAAATCAAATTTACTGAAAAAAAAAAAATCATTATTTTTTTTAAAATTTCAAGACCTTTTTCTCAACTTCTGAAAACACAACGAGCGATTAATTCAAAGAAAGAAACCATGCAGAGTTGGTTCCCTACTAACTAAAGTGTCTAGCTCTCTTGAGTTTCCTCAAGTTTTTGGGTAGAATGTGCGCGAAAAAATACGTGAAAAAATGAATTCATCAGATAATTGTTTTGAAAATACTTTCATATTTTAGATTTTTTCTCCTTTTCCTCACAAAACTTCCATGAGTCTTGTTTAAACCTTTGAGTCTACGATTTATTATGAAAATTGCTCTTGTTCTTGTGTAAGAATCTCTTTTCGAAATTTGCGTTCCAGTTTCCCAAAAAACCAAAACCAATCACCATGTACGGACAAGAGAAGAACGTCATTGACATCGTCGCCCTGAACGGCAAAGAGCGCAACGCCATGGACATTGTCTCCCTCAACGGAAAAGAGCGCGTCGCTTTCGAAGTCATCGCTCTCAACGGCAAAGAACGCAACGCTGTCGACATCGTCTCCCTCAACGGAAAGGAACGCGTTGCTTTCGATGTTGTCACCCTCAACGGAAAGGAGAGGACATCCTTCGACATCATCTCCTTATAAGCTCCTCACCGAAGCCTCTCATCTGAAATAAACCGGTTAGTTTAGAATATTACTAATGTCATGAGATGGGCTGGTATGAAAAAATCAAAATTGAAGCTTCAGGCCCGTATCAAACGATCTAAATAGAGTTCTCAAAGTGGCACTAATTTTTCAATACCTCAGCCAGTTTTGCACGAAATCTTTTGAAAATTTCTAAATCTGAGCTGATCAATTACCTTCAAAGCAGATCTTCGGGCCAACGAGAACGATCTTTAGGGGGCTAACAGTCAACAATTCCATCGATGAATTTTTTTGAGGGCTCTTTACGTTAATCGCGTGATACAGGTATTTCACCGCACATTTTAACAACAAAAAATATTTGTAGGACACAAAATGTAGATGAAAGTGAAAAAGCATATTTGAGGGAAAATTGCATGAAAATATTGATAAGGCCGCAAACGGAGTCTGAAAAGTACTAGCACCTCCTCAATGCACAATTTTCATAGTCCGTATCATTTTTCATCTCAATTTCCTGCGTTCAAAATAATTTTGATGTGGTCATCATATTTTATGGACGATTTTACAACTACAAAGTCTATCCATTTATCTATATTTGGACGTATTTCTGTTAAACGGAACTGAGCGCCAAATTGAGTTCCTTTTGAGGATTTTAGCATCCCGGATAGCGCGTTCTGTCAAACGGAAATGCTGTGAAACGGAACTCCCTGTCTGTCGATCCTTTTCCGTAGGTTTAAATAGCAGATCAAGCGATATATCGCAAAGCAAATATTTGAATTTTACATTATGAAACGAATGCGACTCAGAGGAGCGTTTTATTGTGCTTTTATAGTATTAATAAGCTTTTTAAAAATTGGATCATATTTTTCTGGTAATTTTAGGATTTTATGTAATTTTGTCTTTTCAAGAAAATTGTTTTAATCATTTCTGCGCTATCATATGCAGAAATTGATTTTTAATAGTTCTTTTTGGTTTTGTTTGCAGCAGATGGAAGGATTTTCGGACAAAGACAGAAGAATGATGAATATCTGAGTATTCTGTCCTCAAGACTTTTAGGCTCAACATCGATACAGCAACAATTGCTGTTCGTGTAATCAAAATTTATCCCGAATAAAATAAAAGCAAAAATATCCATGCATTTTTACTTTTTTCCTTTACCTTAAACATTCTATAAAAGAGTTATACCTGGCAAACGTGAACTAATATGAAAGTATTTGTGACCCATTTGCAGCACATGAAATTTTCAACCGAACTGACTTTTTCGAGAATTTTTGTACAAAATCATGTATCTTTGCTGCAAATGTTACTTTTAAACATCATAAAGGTGCATAACTGCACATCGCTCTTAATCAGGATTCGTTTTGATTTCGAATACCTACATACCGATTTGTGAAGGGGAAAAAATTTTGACGACTTTTTCTGTACCTACTATCTGAATTAGATTTGTACAAATAATTTCAGAGCTCTCAGCTTTTTCCCCCACTAAATCCGATGCTCCGATAACCATCTTGAACTCAGCATTATTAAACTACAAAACAATTCAGGTGAGACCATTGTAAAGATTACTGGCGTGTCAAATCGAGGAAAATTAGTGTCAAAAGTACAAATTTTTGCAAACTTCACGGTTTAGTTAAAATCTAGACCATGTCACAAGCTGCGAATTAAACCTCATACCTACTTATCCCAAATTTGACCCTAAAGGGCTGTCCTTGTGAATGCAGTCTAGTATCGTCCCAACCATTTTTTTTGCAACAAAATGTCTGCAATAATGAACCAAAATTTTAAAAAAGTCACGATAATTTTTAACCCTAAAGCCCTTAAAATAATATGAAGCCGACATCGCCTGAAAAAAAAGAATGAATGGTTTTCCTAGCGCTAAACCACCCTCTCTATTTACCTTGATGGCATCTCTCACGTTCATAATGCCTCTTCATCCCTCTAAAAGTCCACCTGTCGAAACGAATGCCTGTCACGTGTGTGCATGTCACGCTGTGACCCCTCTCCGTCGTGCTGAGTAAAAACGACGCATAAGCATTCGAATGTTACCAAATTTCTTTTTTGACATTTTTTTTTTTTTTTAAAATTGTGAATAACTTTCCTTGAAATTTGCAGCCTCTTTTAGATCAAATTACGAACGAAAACTTCTGAAAAATCAGAGAAGGAATACTCACAAATTTTCCTGAAAACGCGTGATTTATCGAAGAAAATTTAGTAACGCTTGATGGCTCTTACAGCGTTCTTACTTAGCACGTCAGTCCTTATTGCCTTCTCCTATCCAAGTGTTAATCCTTCACCGCTTGGTTTCCCAATTACAAGCAAAATGACGACTAAAAAGAAGAAGCAGCTAATACGCTTAGGTTTTTTTCTTTACGTTTTCCCCCGTGCATTACTTTAATCCCACGACCAACGTGGTGAAACGTCAGAACTGAGTATGACATCAGATGAACTCAAAATGACAGTCCTCGGGACAAAGTCTACACGTTCACAAGTTCCAGAAGTAGATAAAAATTGAATAATTTTGCCTTGAAAAATTCTTGCCAGTTATCGGTAACCAGTTATTAGTGATTATTTATTCAACCAATGGCGATTGCAGTTGCCAACTGTTAAGATTTCCTTCTCGGAGAAAGATTGTGCTCGTGCGCATAAATGAGTAAGAATTGTCTCTCTGGTATTTATTATTTACAATATAGTCAACAATCTTTTTTGTATTTTAGCACAAAAGTCTGTGCTCATAATTAAAAAACAAATGGCATTAAGTGTAAGTTTTGTTAAAGTTCCTGCATAAACAAACTCATAATGATCGACGTCTTTCACGCCCGCAGTTTTTTTTTTTTTTCAGTGGAATAAAGCAATGAAAATATGTCATAAATCAAGTAAAGCAAACTATAAAACAGAATGATTTCATAGTAAAAGAATGGATTAGAGTTACGCGATAAAAAATACGTCTATGTTTGTGCCAATGCCGGACTGACAATATGAGAATCAGTTGGCTCAGATTTAAGTGCGAACTAAAGGAAAAAGGTAGATAAAACGCCTTCAATCTTCTGTAATACAATTTTGTATACTTCCATGACATAACCAACAACTCACAATCAGTTCTCCTGCTAACTCTGTATGAACACAACGAATCTCTGAAGAGTCTCGAGGTAGTAAATTTAACAAGACGTTTCGGAGATAACTTACGTTTTTCTGCACTTTAGCTATCAAAACAATTAAATAAATATCTAAAATTTGCCTTCTTTTCCTCCACGGCCTTTTCATCAAGACTGATTGACCTTACCTCGTTAAATCCAAGTTAAATCATTAAATAAAAAAGAAAAAAGTAAAATAGGAGAATTAAAACAATTTTGATTTAAAATCACATAAAGAATTTGATTTAAATGTATTTACATCTGTATATATCTGATGTTTAGGATAGATTCAGTCATAGATGTCTAGTCCGCCTATAAAAAATAATTAAAAAATTATTTTCCGCACTCACTAAAAATACTTATATTATACATAGGAAAACACTGAAATAACTATTTGCTGGCTGTCATTGAAGAAAGTCATTTCGATACCTAAGAAAGCAATATATTGAAAGAAGCATTGAATGAAAAAAAACTGGCAGTACTCAATCGTTTCAGGATTGAAATAGTAGTCCTGCCGGTATGAAAGGTTGTTTAATGCGTCAAAAAAGTAATTTTTAATTGTTGAGGTATTGCTACTTGACACATTTGCATCGTTGGTGGATCCTGTCTGTCTTCGTAAGATGTTTAAAATGCAAGACAGATCTTTCTGGTAAGAAAAATCAAATGTTCTTTCCTTTAAGAAGGAGAGAATCCACTCGACATCTACAGCCCTAAACTTTATAGTTTACATCAGAAATCTTAATATCACATTTTAGTAAATTGAAGTTCATTTATTATCACAGATAAGTTAAGTTTTGAATCTTATTATTTTTTTACACATTGCGTCGTTTCCTACAAAAAAGCACGTAACTCCATTCCAAGGTTGCAAATTTGACTTCAAAAATTAATTGTTTACAAGAATATGACCATGCAATTTTTGTCCGAAATTTTGGCCGATTCTGGGATGGCAACAGAGCAGAATCACGTACCTCCGTTGCGGTGTTTCAAAATGTCCAATTTTATTTTATTCTTTCGAGGAGGAACCAGTCAACTATTATACCTCGAACCTCATACAGAATAGTCTGCCAACAGATAAGAAAACTGATAGCAGTTAATAAGTCGTCCATAGTGAAGATAAATATGATTGAAAGTCTGGAACTTCACAAACGGAGGCACGTTCTCTCTTGCTCTTTATAGCCATCGATTTCTGAAATTGTCAGTCAGGGACGCCTAACGAACTAAAAACAACTTAACTTTTTTTGCTGCACTGTGCCGAGTCTGTTTACCTTGTAATCAGTCTCAGTCTCGCAATAACAGCGAATCGACGGCTCACTTTTTCCCGGTTGAAAATGAATTTGTTAATATTTTGAAACTTTCCGAGTTTTTGTTATCCTTTGTTGTTTTTTTGCAGCCTTTTCCTCGAATTAAGTTGTTATTTTATTAGGTGAAAATACAGTTTGGGAATAGAAAGTTTGCATTAATGCAATGTAGTTACGTTCTTTCGACTGCGGGAATTTACTTTGATTATTATTACAATTATTATACACTTTTTACATCGACAGTCAGAGCGATAGGCAAAGAGGGCAGAGAAAATGGAGCAACCCTGTCGAAGTGAGTGGTTGAAGTGGACAAAGAATAAATAGAATAACTAACAGCAACCCATAAGAGCAGTATGTATGTATGTACAAAGCCGCTTTTATAGCGCTCTCTGGCGCTCTGCGACCCCTAGCCGCCAAAGTCCCCTATCCTCCCAAAGCCCTTCCGGGAGTTGGCAAACCCTCATTCCTTCTAAAACCCCCTGTCGCCACCCTTTCACTGGGCGTCCCCTTTGTCTCCTCCCAGGAGGAACCCAATCAAGCAACTTCTTCGACCCTATAGTTAGTCTATTATTATCTCCCTCGTTCTATCAGAAACATGCGTTTCAACCAATAGGATCGCTCCATTCTCATTTGTATTCTTTGTCTATCGCTTTGTGCATCAATTCCATTAATCCACCCGCTGAGGAGCGACGATTATACATTGCATATTACATAGATGAGCTGAAAGAAGACTAGGGCACAGGTGATTTGCCGGCGACTTGAGCTGGATCTAGCAGTGATGAAGTGGGTGTAAGGGGGTAGCTGGCTGGCGCACTGGATGAGAGGAGGCTGGTAGCTGGTGGGCCTGTGTCGGACACTCACAGGGGCGTCATCCGGGTCCGGCTGACCCATGAACAGGAGCGGCATCCCGTTGGAGTTGATCTCCAGGCGTACCAGCTCGTACACCGTCGTCGGCACAACGATCCCCACGGTCACGCATCCGTTCGAGGGCGCTAGGTCGTGCATGACTCCCGTCTGAAAATCAATCAACGATGTTTACCTCAATATATGAATGGACTACTAGACAGTGACAGTGACTACTAGTCTAACCTATATAGAAAGAGCACGGCTACTGAAGATTCCACTCGTGATTGGCCCAACCACCTTCACGGAGAAAAAACTTCGTGCGTGGGACCCGAAGTTGAGATCACATGGATCTCTGAAGTTTTCGGATCACGTACCTAAAAACTTGAGGTCGAGCTGCCGAAGTTCGGCCGGCCATCCGTTATTTTGCGAGATGATGGTTGAAATCGGTAGAATCGTCGATTCATTCAGAATCGGGAAAAATAAACATTTTCGAAAATATTGACAAGTTAAGCACCGAAAAGTAGACGTTGCCTGTTGATAGAAGAAAATTCGTCCCTATCAGTATTGAGCATTTTCATCATGTCTGCCAGTTTTTGGACCCAACTTGTTTCTCAACATCCGCACGGAGGAAAAAACTTCGTGCGTGGGACCCGAAGTTGAGGTCATATGAATCTCTGAAGTTTTTAGATCACGTATCTATGAACTTGAGGTCCAGCTGTCGAAGTTCGGGTTAGACATCTGAAGTACTTCGATACATACCGAAGGGTTTGGGTCACACATTTGAAGTACTCCGGTACATACCGAAGTGCCTCGATGTCTGACCCGAACTTCGGCAGCTCGACCTCAAGTTTTCGGATGCGGTGATCAGAAAACTTCAGAGATCCATATGACCTCAACTTTGGGTCCCATGCTCGAAGTTTTTTTCTCCGTGTACAAGGCAAGAAACAAATTTTGCCAAAGGGACCTGACGGTCAAGTTTTAGAGACATCTGAAGTTTTCTGATCCTGCATCCACAAACTTACAGTCCAGCTGCCGAAGTTCGGGTCACACATCCGTAGTAAGCACATCGGTACTGCGGTTGACTCAACAGCAGTTTCGACCGAAGCACTGAAGTACCTCAGATGTGCGGCCTGGACTTTGGAGGCTGGACCTCAATTCGAAACGAAAACTTCGGAGATCCATTTGACATCAACTTAAGGTCCCATGCATGAAGTTTTTTCGCTCCGAGTAGACTTTGTGGAGCTCCTAAAGCCCAAAATAAACGTCGAATAATCACGCAAATAAATCAAAAGTGCAAATAATATGGTTTTATTTGTTAGTAACACTGTGAAATTTACTAAGGAACACCTACTGGAATGTTTTTACGCAGTTTTGAAACCAACTGTGTGTTTTAAATTTGAAAAAAATGTCAACTTGAATACCTGCAATATCAAAGTTGGTTGAGGAAAGTAAGGATCGAAAAAGGGGGAAATTTACTTAAAAATAATCCGGATCTGAGATTTTTTTCAACTGAAAAAATGTAATTATTTCTCAGAACCTTGTGAATTTATAAAATGCGTCGAATATACAGCGGAACGAACTGCCGTGCGAAGGAAGAACGCCGTATGAACATTCGAGAGTTACCAAATCCCCGATAGTAAACCAAGTATTTACGACGACGTTCATTCATATTTTTTCATGAAATTTTCAGATAATTTAGATTAAATTGCATGCAAAATTGTCTGAAAATTTTGGGGGAAAATATTCACAATTTTTCGAATATAGTTGGTTTTTATCGAAGGAAACTTGGCAACGTCTGAAGGCTCATACGGCGTTCTTCCTTAGCACGACAGTATATTCTTTTTCACGGCACTCTCCTTGCATGCGACCTGCAATCATGATCCAATCGGCGTAAATGCTCCCTTTTTATTTCGAATATGAAATAGTTTCCCCTGCCCTCCCCGCTCCTCTATGACTTATTCTCCCCTCGCATCAATTTTTTTGAGTATCCTCTTTTTTAAAAATTCGTCAAAAGTCAGTCCGCGATCCAACGTTTGAGCCGTGAGGTTGCGATGCCTATAACCACGATTCGACTCTTGCTCTGGCTGATCGTTTGTCTGGTGCTGATCGAGGAGACCCGGTGCGTTCCTGCTCGGGTTCCGCGGAACACGCGCTCGAAGCGTAAAGCGGCAACCCTCGCTACTCTAAGCCGCATCCAATCAGGGATCAGCCAAATTTCGCAGGGTCGTACTATAGAGTCTCACTGCCCTCTCGTCCCGCGGCCCCGAAGTACGTCACCGAATCTCCAACCACCGCAGTTTCAACCGGCCTTCGCGCACTACCTCCCCGCCAGATTCACGACCGACACCCCCGGCATGCTGGACGTGATCGGAAAGTTTCAGGGGATCCATATGAAACCGGGCAACCAACAAATGACGGTAACGTAAGATAAAAATTTACGAAATCAAGGCAACCAAGACAAAGGCAAAGAAAAAAACGAAACGAGAACTGACGCTTCAGGTTAAGCAGGGTTATTAAAATTCAGAGATGTTTCAGCTGGTCATGTAGTCACCATCAGTTAAAGCCAAATTACGTAACGCTATACTGCCGTCCTATGAGGAACGCCGTATGAGCCTACAGATGTTGCCAAATATCCTTCAATAAAAGTCAAATTTACCTGGAAAATTGTGCATATTTTTATAAAACATTTTCAGAAAATTTTGTTTGCGATTTAATCTAAAATATTTGAAAATTTCAAGGAAATAAGCATGACTTTCCTAAAAAAAAAATACATGTTTTATCGGGGGAAATTTGGCAATTCTCGAATGTCCATTAGGCGTTTTTCCTTAGCACGGCAGTATAGGGGGATGGAGGGGTCAAGAAGAGCGTTACCCCATTTTGCTTTTACGTATTGAAAGATAGGGACCTACATCACAAAAGCGCTACAAGGGGGAAAGGGGAAATGAAAATGTTGAAAAAGTGCGTTACGTAATTTATGAGCGTTCCGTAGGCATCGGAAAAGAATATTATGTATAAAATAATAAAATTAAAACCCGGGAGACTAAATGTTTGTGCTAGCTTAGAAAGCTTGCCTGCTCGCAGTCATAACGAAAGCCTCTTGTAGTGCCCGGAAATACCATGCTTCAGCGGTGAAAAAATCTTGTCAGTTAACAGAGGTGTTAGATAATCGAGTGTCGGAAAATCAAGAGTCTACTGAATTTTATTTTGCCGCAGCGAGAAATTGAATGACTTAAATTCAACAGATTCGCTAAAAACAAAATTCCGGCCGCGGAGGCCGTACTTACCGGCTATACAGACATGCCGTCCGCGTTTCGGGCTCAGAGACCGAAAGTTCCGGGCGTATCACCCGGTGCTACGGCTCCAGCACCCGGAAGGTTTGGCCTCAGAGCCCGAAACGGACGGTATGTATATTCTATATAGCCTTTGACTTTTTTTTCAGTATAGTAATGTACACTGTATCTCAATTCTAGGTTGAATTCTTCAGGCAAAAAAAGAACTTCCTCCTCCAAAAAGTGAATGAAGACACTTGCAACTCGGATGAAGTCGTATTGCGAAAAAGTGGCAGCAAATGTGCGATCGCGCTCGCAGAGTTCAAGAACATCATGAGGAAATGGCGCGGTCCGTGTGGCGATGCGTTCATAGGTATGTGTCAACCATGGCGTCCATGGCCATGGTTAAACGAAACGACGGATGGTTGGACGTGGAAATGCTCCTTCTTCATGAAAACCTCTCCAGGATATGACCTTCCAATGTCTGGATATTTCTACAAGATGGAGGATTGTATCAATGCATTGTCGCCGGAGGCGTTTGAAAATGACCTGAATCAACGGATGGCGGACAGTTGGATTGTAGATACTGCGGCTTGAACGAGGCCTGTTATGCCGTGCTATAGACAGTGGCAATTTTGCAAGTCGGCAACACTGTATTTCCTCCATTTGAATCCACTGAAAATATCGATTTTAGGTGACGCAAGGTGCCTTATACCGAGAATCGATTGTTTTACATACATTTAAATGGAGGGAAAACAGTGTTGCCAACATTTAAGAATTGCTACTGGCCAAAAGGAAGAACGTCGTCTGAGCCTCCGGACGTTGCACTACTAACTTCAATAAAATAGGAATTCGTGAACAAACTTTTGTACATTTTTCTTCCCATTTTTCAGAGACGTTCACTCGTGAATTTTCTTTAAATGCCTGGAGTTCTAAGAAAAAATATGCAGAACTTTCCAACAAAGTAAATATTTTCTCGCGGAAGATTCTGCAATACCAATATTTTTACGATGTTTTTCTTGGAGCGACAGTGTTATCACGCAAATTTCCTATGATTCTAATCCCTTACCGGGAAGTATCAAAGAGAACTTGAGGGACACCATGTAATTATAATTTCGTACACATTATGGAAAATTATGAAATATCTTCCATATCAGATTCCATAATATTCTCAGATCTTTGTAGATAAAACAGGCTGCCGATGACCCAGCAAGAAAAGCCCAAGGGCGCAGTGAATTTGAAAACTCCTGCTTTACGAACTAAACGCACAACGCACTAAGAGTGTCTAACACATTTCAGATGCACTTCACATGATTTTCGTGCGCAATTTTATAGAGAAACAAATCCAATTAATTGGTTGTAACTCTCGTGCACAATGGACTCATTTTGAAGTAAAAAATCGTTACATAAAGATTAAATGAGACGCTTATCCGTTTGCTACCTGTTCGAAAAGGCGCGGTCTTGCGCCGTGCTCAGGTAAAATTTGACGGGGCACGAAGAGGATGAGTGGATTAAAAAATCTATATTCGATGTACTATGGATGCTGCAATAATTTTGTACCATTTATTACTGTGAGATTATTTTTTTATAAAGTAACGCTTGTTTTTTCAACCTGATAGTCAGACAGAGTAAATTGATTTTCCTCGAAAGAAAGAGAAAAATTTAATGCATTTTCAGCGGAATTCACTCAAAACGCGACTGTCAAATGGCGGCAAAAAAATTCAAGCATGACCTCCAACTTAATTTCAGCCCTTCTCGGAAATGTGCGTTTTGATGATAATTATGAAATGAGATTCCAAACTTTAGCCGGATAGCACGCAAAATACGTCGAACAATTTTTCATCTCGAATTCACGTATAAAAATTAACATCGATACTTAGGAAGCTGATTGCAAAACATTACGGTAAAATTTCAATTCCTTTCAAAGTGCAATATTTTTGCATAATTTGATCGATAATCAGTGTCAAATTTTAACGATCAATAAAATCCATGAGTACATTTTAGAGAGATAGGCAATTTACAATGCAAAGAAAAGAGCGACTTATTTTACTTTTATTGCAATAAATTTCAATAAGAGAAATCCTTTCAATTACTAAGTAGGCAATATACAATGCATGCATCGATTTTTACCACGTAATCAAAGAGGATTAAAACTTGTTCTACATTTTTTTTCAATTTGTCTGTTTGTCTTAAAAAAATAAAATATGACCCATAACTTATTTGAATAAGATTCTTCCTCTGTAAAAACATTAGTAAGTTTTAGTCAATGGCGAATGTTGGAAGTTGCAACAACTATTCTGCCGTGCTAAGGAAGAACGCCGTATGAACATTCAAGAGTTGCCAAATTTCCCTTGATAAAACATGCATTTTGGACAACATTTATGCATATTTTTCTTTGAAATATTCAGATACTCTAGATTAAATTGCGTACAAAATCGTCCGAAAATTTTGGAAAATAATATTCGCAATTTTCCCAGTAAATTTGTTTTGTATCGCAGGAAACTTGGCAACGTCTGAAGGCTCATACGGCGTTTTTCCTTGGCACGACAGTATTATTCCTCCATTTAAATCCACTAAATATATTGATTTTAGGTGAGGCAAGCTGCCCCACCGAGAATCGATTGTTTTACGTACATTTAAATGGAGGAAAAACAACGTTACCAACTTTAAAGAATCGCTACTAGTTTTAATGGATTTTGATAACTGAGGAGATGCTCACCCGCCAAGTTCCAGGTGTGCCACATCGTGGGTCATTCTGCAAAGTGTGCACAAGCCCCTCATCAAAAAGCATAATGTACGCCTTTTGGACATGAAAATCGAATTCCGTGCCTCCTTGCACTGCCATCGACGGCAATCCAGTAGAAAAATACCCCGAAGCAGTAGCAGTCAGGGTGGGAGCAGAGCAAGCCATATCAGAGTAAAATCTGGGGAAAAATACCAATCCGATTTAAAGAAGACAAAAAACAATGAATGCTCATTCGCCACAGTATGTTACGCCACTGAGGAGGAGTAGCCGCCCTTACTTATTGTTAAGTAGTAGAGTGGATACTCGTCAGCATATCAAGTTAGAATTGAGGAACGTGGGCTTTAAAGTTTTACTTTCCTTCAAAATCTAATATAAAAAAAAATTTAAAAAAAAAAAACGAACTTGTTTTTCCTCTTACTAAACCTCATTCATGACCTATTCAAAAGTGATTTCAATATAATAGGACAGTCGTAACGCCAGTGGTTATTAAGTCATGCAGCAAAATATTTTAAAACCAAAGATATAAATTGAAAGGGATGTTGTGTCTGAGTTTGTTCATGCAGAAAAGCATGATAAATCATTAGTATACTTAAAATATTAAAACTTCTACCAAATCGTTTTGGTTGAATCGGTCGAAAGAAAAGTAACCGAACGTAAGTGATAACACGGATTTATTTATCCGTGCGGCCTCAGAGTCGTTTTTCCGTCTCTGTATGTATGTCGCACACAGTTAGCAATCGCCGGGCAATTTGCAAGCCACTAGTGAACGAATAGAAAAGCATATTTAGAAATAAATGAAAAATATTTGAGTCCTATTATTTTGCCTTTAATGAGAACACACACTTCTCCTCGTAAAAACATGGACGTAACAGGCACACTCAGAAGAACTTGTAGTGAAAACTACGACCTCAGTTGGGTTCAGATCGGACAAACAACTAAATTAGCTCCGTAGCAAAGCGTAGAGTATCACAAAAAATGAAGGCGCTCCAATCCGAGGTTATAATTTTGATGCCCGGTACCCATCAAATCTTTACTATGCTTGTATGCGCGCTATTGCGATGTACCTTTACAAATACTAAACAGCTTGAAAATTGCCGGTGATTATTATAAATGCCGCTTACGACACAGATTTTTTCCCTGAATTAAGAAATACAGCAAGATGCTTTGTCGCAGCATATAATTTCTAATTTTATCGTGTATTGATTACTCTCACCTATAGTCAACTTGCCAAGTAGATGTATTGGCTATGACTTGCAGTCGTCGCTTTAAGAAGGTGCCTAAAGGCCTAGTCTCACAGTGCCCACTGACCCACTCACCGCCAAGGTAAATCGGCAGTCTTGGTTGAGCATTCAGCTGAGGGAAGGTTCTCTCAGTTGCGCGGATAATCGCTCGACAAACTTCACACCCTTGTGCCTGAAATATCAAATTTGAAAAGTCACAATCTTAATCTGCATTCTAACCATAAATATGCACTTTCGGTACTTTACTTTTAAAGAGGAGATCCTTCCAATGAAAAAACTGGTCTCCGGTTTCAAATTTTTATTCCATGGCATGAAAAAAATAAGTCTCTTTTCTGGCGCTGTGGCAATTCTTGAGAATTGGCAACTCTGCTGTCATAATTCCATTAGACCCCTGATGGGTATAACAAATTATACATATTGTTGTAACTCCGCTCTCCAGTAGATTTCACTCCCTTTTCATATAACACCGAATATTCAGCAGCTTCAGCATGCTCCAGACTCGATATTCTACCATCGATATTTCTACTATTGTTTCAGCACCGAAAGTGATTTACTGGATGGAGGAGGTCTCTTTTCCATGACACTGCCTTGCAATACCATTATCTGTCTTTATTTCTTTAACGGACTACATTACGCCGAAAAGGAACTACCAATGAGTACTGTCTCTATTTCAGAAACGACGAATGTACCATCAGTTACACTTTGCAGATTGGTGCTTTTGTGAATGAGTCAGAAATGGACAGATTTAAGCAGAACAGTCGCATCTGCATTGTGGTGTTTCAAAAACTCATCTCTCATTTTAATTTTTTGAACGATAACAAAGCAACATCCCTACTCGAAAATTATTGCAATTTTATTTGGTAGTTACTTTCGTAGTACCCTTATGTAGTAGTTACTTTCCACAAAAAAAAATTACGCGAAAATGTTGCTTGGTTTCCTTCCATAAACTTAAAAAAGAAGATGAAATTCTGATACACCACAAAGTAGATTTGACTGTTTTGCTCGACGCTATCTAAATGGTAGCTTCTATCTACATAATACGGTCAAAATTGGCTGCGGTAAGCAGATTCCCTCCGTTCTTGCACTCTTTAAAGTCTCCGATGGCGGGAACCACTTGGCTGCATACATTTTTGCAGATAAGTGGAGGAGCGAGATTTGGAATTCAGGGTGGACGTTTAAAATGCAGACAAGAGGGGCATTGTTTAGAGATGGCTTCCACCTCAGCGTCCGTCCTCGCACCCGTCGATCAACGTCAGTCTGATTGATGCAACGCAACGCTTGACGTTACGTCTGTCGCACCGCACCGCGACCTCGTGCTTGTCCGCTTGTGCGCAGGCAGCACTGATTTCCCCATAAAACTTTAGCATTTTAGCGTGCATTTTGGCGACCTTGCGAGGCGCTTAGAACCTCTCGTTATGTTCGACGCTGGAATTGTTGCCGTGCCTCACATAAAAGTCGCAGAAATCTCCATTTGCATCAAGTGAATAAATATTAGACTGAAAATACTTTGTATGGCCACTCATTTATTTTTGGGGGAAAATTAGAAGATGGCAAAGAGGAGGTGTGAGGGGTTCGAGAGAGAGGTTTGAGGAATGGAAGTATATTCGGAGGGCTTTCGGAGTGACAGACAAAGGAGACAAAGGCAAAATGGAGCGATATTATTGGGAGAAGCAGGTGGCTGCAATGTAGAAACGGGGTAAGCGTACTAAAAACACGGTGGGTATGATCAAAATCGACGATCCTAGTAACGGCAGCCCACAAAAGGTCCTATAATTGGACTATTTCTACCAAACGGAACAATGTGCATTATGACGTGAGCCCTGTCATGCATACATTCTTATGGGTCTCAGGGCTCATGTTTAAATGCACATAATTCCGTTTGGCAGAAAAACGTCAAATTGATCTACCATTTCCCCTAAATTCCGTCGTTTCCCGGACGAAGGAAAGTTACTCCATTTCAAGGTTGCAAAATTCACTCAAACGATTCAATATTCTTACAAGAAAGCACCCGTGCAATATTTGTCCAAGATTAGTCTGATTTTTGTCAGCAAAAAAATCAATGAACTGTTAAGTTTAAAAAGTCCAAGATTCTCCTGGTAAAAATGCAATTTAAGAGGAGAAATTTGGAAATATTGAAATGTAGCTAAGTCCTTTCGAGAGGGGTCGACGAATCAACATCAACGACTCCATTCAACCAATAGGATCGCTTCATTTTCATTTGGCTCCTATGTCAATCGCTTTGCCTATCGATTTCAAGAATCAGCCCGCAGGAACAGTGGAAAATCAGCAAACAAACCACTGTTGCATGATACAGCAAAGATACGTCGGTCAATTTTTTAATATAAAACCGTGCCGTATATGTTTTACCTGTTCAACTCTTATGAGAGGCGTGTGAAGGACGGTTGGTTGGTTCTGACTTCGATTTTCAAATCTAGAACGGATGTCCCCAAGTAACATCTCTTGACGGAAAAAGCGCGGATTCAGGGGTCCCGGGGGCCTTTTTTGAATCCGGACCAGCTGGAGCTCGTTGAAAAGTGGGTGCAAATTTTGAATGCAAGTCGAGTCTTCTACGGTTGTAGAGAAGGCAGCCTGCCGACTCATACCTGTAAAAGCGGTGAAATGAAATATTACACATTACACACTTCATCATGGAGAAAAATATCTTGGTGTTTGAGTTAAGTTCATTACTAATGCTTTTTTCAAGAAAATTAAATAATGAGTAACTGAAATAATCTAGAACTTTCTCCTTGAATTGCAGGAAAGTTCCTCGTTACATGTGTTCGAGAAATTATGTTCAGAATTTTTTATCGTTAATCTACTGTATCTCTAATAAAGTCTATTCCTCATCATTCAGAGAAAACAAGTTTCATAAACAGCGCATTTGAGCAAAAAATTATTTCATCATCATTTCCATTATGTATTATATGTATTATACATTGCTTGACCACAAGAATTGTTTTCTTTATCCTGGAGAAATTTAGCTCGAATCGAGAAAGAATTACTCTTTGCGGCAAATTGAAGAATCATCATGCTTCATGCGAATCTAATACGAAATTGAGAATTTGCATGGAAACAATTCGTTGCTTCATCTGAGAGTGCTTCAGAAACTGCGTTCGCAGTATCGTTTGTTAATTATCTGATATGGAAAATGATGGAACATTATATTGTGAAGTGAAAAAATGTGCCACCTTGTCACGTCATCAAGCGGCATAATCCATATCCATTTGAATTCATGTATTTTAGCAGATTAGGTCAATTGGTCGTATATTCTCCAGTGATCGTTAAATTCAGAGATCACAGATTTTCTCGCGCCAGTTCACTCAATGTAGTTTCCACTTTAACGTGAAATTCATCAAAATAGAGACACCTGCAATTATTCTCCATTTGAGGAGAATTTTAGACCTCTTTGATACACTCATCTTGATTCTCAAGCCATTTTCCATATTTAAAAATAAAACCCCTCTATTCATTAAATTCATTTCAGCAAAAGTTTACGACAGATTCATCATGCCGCTTCTATCTAGGAGCCTTTCTAAACAAAAAAGAGAAATTCCACTCAAAAAAATTCACCTATTGAGTCGGAAGGGATGTACTTTTTCCGAGGGTAGCCATCGGTGAACTTGAAACCGTGAATCGGGGCCGAATTGGACAATATCTCCGGTTCGTCGAGGATGTTGTATTCCTTGTAGGGCTTCCATTTCCTCCTGCCGAGGGACGGGCAACTGGAGTTGAACCTGGTCCAAAGGTCCTCGGCGGCCCTGTCATTCTGCGCCAGAATCGCCACCCTGGACAGCGTGAAATCCCCCGCCGTCGCGCCGGGCGTCACCCACGACGGCCCGTGGAACTGAATTTTGCCCCACGCGTTCAACGCGTAGAGAGGCGTCGAGCACGACTCGTCCCTGTAGAAGTACTGCGTTAAGTGGAAAGTGTCGTTTTTGGAAAAAATATAACTCCGCAAAAGGAATTCGGGACCCGACCGGATTTCACATCTGTAAATTCGAGAAAACGTCATCAAGAGGAGTTTCACTTTCAAATAAACGCTTTTGATCGGAATGAGGTTCGTAGGGTTACGTGGAAACAATATTAGGGGTTATCTCCTAAAATAGTAGTGCTACCCCAATTTTTTGGATGAAATGGATATTTCCAATTTACTATGGTAGCACTGCAAATTGGGGTAGTAAGTACCGCAACATTTCGGTTAGGGACTTGATTTATTTGGGGATTGGGGCTGTGGGGCACTGCCACAATTAATTGAAAATGTCCAAGTTGGGACCTAACCCCTACCTCCTTTTTCCGTGCATGTGTAGGAGATCCCATCTGGTTTACATCAAGACTAGAGGCGGTTTAAGAATATATAACGTTGCATCATAGAAAGGACAATTTTTGCCAACCTTGAGTAAAATTCCGCATTAACTTTAAAATGGGCCCTCAAGGAATTATATTGAGTTACCACTACTAAAAATACAAAATACGGAAGAATATATTTTGCGAGTTTTGTAAATTTTAAGTTAGATTTGCGCCTGTATTGAAAATTGCGTAAATCATAGACTTATTCTTTCGTATAGCCATTGTAACCCTTGTAATTATGTTGGTTGTTAATTGTTGCAAAGATTCATTTCCAAAATTATTCTGCTGAATTTTACTCGAGATTGGCAAAAATTGTCTATCTAAAAATGCTATATTGAAGGCTTCCTTGAACCTCCCTTAATCACAGTATAATCCAAATGAGCCCACTTAAAGAAAAGGAAAGGGAGCTGTTAAGGTATTGGCTGGAGACTCAAACGCACGGTCAAGAAAGTAAGCTATTAAAAAAAAGGTTTATGTGAGTACAAAAAAATTAATTATCAAAATGTTGACCCGAGACCCATAATCCCAGATCGCATCGCACATGAATTAATAGATAATTTAAGATATTGATGACCAAGAGAAAAAATTTTAGAGTTCAAACGTAAAAATTATTTTACCAAGAGCTCCGCAGTTCCAGACACTGACGGTATCGAATTTCGTTTGACAACTTCTCTTTGCATGATCAGAAATAAATAATCGGACATCCCACGACTGACTCTCCGATAAATGGAAATAGCAAGCAACACAATAAACAAAAATACGATTCGCCGCATATAATAATCCAGCAGGACCAAACAGTGACCATTTCAGAATACAAATTCAACCTCGGTTGAACAGTGGTGCCGAGTTTCGAATTTAAAAATAATCTTTGAGCCTTATAATGATTTCATTCATGTACAGGACTCAGCAACTCGACAACGTCCCATGAAATGCCTCTCGCGTTGACAGCTCCCAACCACCCTTTCTTCATTCCAATGTCGAATAAATGCAGTGTTGTTGGAATAAAAAAGTTCCAATATTACTTACATATATTTTTGTTTTTATTTCTTATTCTGGTCAGTGGAAATTAATAAAATATTTTTTCTTTTTAATTAATACTGCGTACGATTTTATTTTGATCCTCGATTTATCCAAAGATATTAGTCTCGAGTTTCCTCGCTCGAGTCATTTCGGTGATCTGACAACATGATGGCATGTTTATTCCACCCCAGCATTGTCTCCCAAGTTAGAGTAATTTATAGTCGCTGCCGGAGTTGAACTTGAATAAATGCAAGTGCCGCTATCGCTGTAAATCTTTCAGTCCACTCGTCAGAATTCCAAATACCCTTCCTTCAAAGGGGCCGCGCTGGAATATTTGAGATGTGCAGATTCGCACATAACGAAGATGCGCTGCAATTATTCTCATGTACAGGGCCCATGAATGAAAGGTGTCATTTAAAACTCCAGAATTACAATATAATATTGGTGCAACTAATACAAAGTGAATACTTCAAAGGATTGAATTTGAAGCTCTAGTATTTTGGCCAAAAATCAAAATATATTCATTGATCCTTGCATACCACTTGGTGAAAAAAAAATCTCGATATTTTTTTTTTTTAAATTGACGGTTCATTAAAAATTCAGTATAATTCTGCTTAACTTACCTCTCAGACACCCATTTTCCGCTGAGAGACGAAACATCCTCAAGGCGTGTCTCTTTGTCATTTTTCGTTATAGCAGCGGCTAGTTTCTCGCACTTTTCCCCTGACTCATCACCGTATGTGCCTGAAGAAAAAATTAAAACATTTTATACAGCTTTAATATGGAGATTTGGGTAGCTATTTGATATAAACTCAGGTAAAAAACTTCTATTAAAGTAATAGCACCTTGCAGAAACCTCGCTGCAAGGTTCGAAGAAGATCTTTAGTGATGCCGATGAAAAACAGTGTGCCTCGCTTTGTGCGACGCTACACACTCTGTAATTGCATCTGGAGGGGCAGCACGGAATACCTCCCCCTCCCCCCCAGGAAGTAAAGGCCCTAGAAAATTGTGGATATTGACTCAATTTTAAATGCATTTTAAAGCCTTTGCGATGATGATAGGAAACTAACATAATAAAAAAATAATAATAATTATCTTTTGGTGGGAGACCCCTTTGTGATGGGGGCCGGAGGGTGCTTTTCTCTTCCCCCGCCCCTAAATTCGGTGCTGGGTCCGAAGGTGTGAAAGGTCAGGGTCACTATTTGTTGATGCTTCCGCGCGGCCATCCGTCGTTTTCGGCCTCCCCTTCAAACGTCACCCTCCAACCCCCCCTCAGCTTGCGGGTAATTATTCGATGGTCCACTTGATCTTTTCTGTTGTCCACTTCGACCTGCTCTCGCGTATTTAAAAGCAAGGTTTGAACCTGTGAAATACGAAGGTATTCTCCCCAGTCCCTAATTAATCCGAAAACACAATACATGAAATGCAAAAATTATCGCAGCGGAGTTCCGTTCTTTTTTTTTGCTTTCTTTGCATATTTTTGGTGGGTTACTAGCGAAAACAAACAGTCACGTTCTTTCCCTCATCTTAATGCAAACCAGGTGGTATCGAGGTTTTGAAGCTACAGGGTTATTCAAAAGTTACGCACCACTGGCCATAACTTTAGTTCTAATTATGATATCGATTTGCGGTTTGTGGCGTCCTTCCTCATATCGAGGAGGAAACTTTTTGAGGGACTTTTCAGTTCTTCACCCCCCCCAGGGGGAGGGGGGGCGGGGGGCAACTCAAAAATTTCAAATGGCAACCCCCATCATGTGATACATCGTTAGAAAGAGCATGAAAAAA
>NW_017547195.1:1200174-1237747 GCF_001854935.1 Bemisia tabaci
TATATGAGTGTTGGGGTTCCGACCCTAAATGTTCCAACGTAAACGTATTTCGAAAAACATAACTTAATCATAAACTTGTATTGAGAGGCAGTGGCGTGGCGTGCTTTGCGATATATCGATTGATTCGCCATTCAAACCTATGAAAAAAGATCGATTATCAGGGCGTTCGCAGCGAACACCTTAGTGATCGATTCTTTACCATAGCTTCAAATGGCGATTTATCGATAATCGATCCTTCACGCCACGCCACTGTATGAGAGGATTCGTAACTTTTTGAATATCTATTTGTGTACTTATTTCTCGAAGCATGTAATAAAAAGAAGAAGAACAAAAATTGAATCAAGTGTTCAAAAATATACACGTTTGTATAGGTTTTTATTTGTTTTACAAAACGCACTACTAATGCTGCATTCATGTCAAACACGTAATAAAATTTAATAAATAGTTGATTAGGAATATTCATTGCCAATTGCATTGATGAGAAATTTACCAAACCATTTCACAAAGAGTTTTTCCTTACTTTCTGTCTATCTTCCTTCGAGAGACTTTGAGAAAAAATTTCTGAACATCATTTTTTCAAAATTTTCCTCTATTTTTAATTATTAAACATTTATATACCACCGTTCGTGTTGTCAGTGAAGTCTTACACGATTTTCTTTTGAAAAAATTTAACTGTAAATGGATCAAATCACATGGTTCTTGAGTGTTATAAAAAATGAATCGCAGTTGAAATGATGATCATAGCACAATGCAAGTTGTTGCATTGCAATGCAATTGTTTTTGAGTCATCTTGTGGGGAAGCTCCTCCCTCCATCATTAAATTATTTCCTCTGAGAAAAACTTCTATGTCAGCCATGTAACTTACCTTTTGTAGAAAATGATGACGTGAGAAATAGGAAGATTACACTAATTTGAAGTCGAGTTCCATCCCAATAAAGCATGGTGTGAAAACAGCTCAAACAACACTTTCCTAACGTTGATCTTCAAATGGGGGAAAAAATGTGTAGCATTTTAAAACCTACTCAAAAGGCTGAGGGCCAGAAGGAGCACCTGATTTTGGAAAAAATTTATTCAGAGAAACTTGGTCGTTGGCTGTTTTAATTTCGGTAAAAAGTTATAATTCAAATTGAGCAAAATGTCATCAAGGGTCATCCTAAAAATCTAAGAGGGAACTTTAACAATTCCGCGCAGAATCTCTTTAGGCAAAACTTTTTTTTTGAAGTCGCAACAAGGTGCTGATGAGAACGTTCCTTTATAAAGTATTGTAGCTAGTAAAAAGAGAAGGCCTTAAAAAGGCTCTTAGCAGCTTTGACAAGATAAGGATCGGGCACAGTAGAATAAATACATCGTCCAGTTAAAACTAAAAAAATCGTACTTTAACACCAAAAAACTCAGTAGAAGTATCGGTGCAAATACACTTGCTAATGAGCGAACGTAANGGGGGGGGGGGGGGGGGGGTGTACTGCGCGAGCTGAATGTATACCAAGAGGATCCACGTCGTTTCGCGGCACTGAAAACTGTGGAACTGCCCGAGCGGAAGACTCGTCAGGATCTCCCAGCAGCGAAGAGGTGGAGTGGTCAGTCTGACAATGAGTCCACTCACAGCTGCATCAGTTTTAAGTAATAATTCAATTGGAGATGCTCATGTCTCCCACCTCACCACTAGATGCCAGCGGCTTTCATCAAAGGTTCCTCCGTGGAAATCGGAGACAATTTATTTTAGAGACCCCGGCTTCCTGAGCGCTTTTTGAGTTGATTACCGGGGACGCGACACTTCGGCTCGTCTAGTCTTTCACGCAATTTATAAACGAATTTTGACAAAAATGATGAGGGATCATTGCGCGATGTAGTATTTTCTGTTTGAGGTGGTGACATATCTTGAGACACATCATACTGACCTATAGTTATATTTTTAAGTTTTTCTCCACATTATAATTAAACAGTAACCTGACTATCAGTGTAAGGACACATATCACCAATAGAACAAAGAAAGATGAAAAAAAATATATAAAAAAATGAGGGTAGAGAATGAGGAGACAGCAGTTGAAAAGGAGGGAAGATGAAGAAAAATAAAGCAGGAATGAAAAATTAGGAGAATGTAGGAGGAATGGGGAGAAGAAATGAGAGGAAATTCAAATAGTGGTAGTTTGATGAAAAAGCACGGTTACTCTGAATTACGTACAAAAGGAGAGCTTTTTAGCGCCTACAAGACTGCATGAATACTTCACGCATTGCATCAATCACAGTGTGGTCACTGCGGTCAGCGTGAAACGCATAGCGCCTACAAGACTGCATGAATACTTCACACATCGCGTCAAACAGAGTGCGTTCAGCAGCGGGTCGGCGCGCGACGTGAAACGCAAAGCGCCTACAAGACTGTAAGAATACTTCACGCATTGTGCCAAACAGCACGGTGCGGTCGGCGCGGCGGCGGAAGTTAACAATTTAAAACCACATTTATGTTTGTTCTTTCATAATTTTTTCGTTCATTTATCATAAATGGAGGGCCTTGTCCGCACAGAGGTAGGTTTACGGAACTTAACTTTCGCCCAAAATTCCGTGAAGTTTTGCTAGTAATGTTAACGGGGCTTTCTAAAAAAAAAAGGTGTCCAACACGAGTAAACGCGTCTCATGCACCCCTCCCCTCCGGTACGTTCACTTGATGGTTTTTATTGATATTTCAAAACGAATAAGAGGGGGCCGGTAAAATACAGGCGGCCCATGGCCGGCAAGTAGGTACAAATCCGGCCCTGACCACGAACGCAGCAGAATTATTTAAACGAGGCGCCATTTAAAGTGCGAAGTTCGGCAACATTGCTCTACAGTTAAAAACCGTTGCATCAGTTGGACTTTCAGCATCAATCTACTTCAAAACGTAAACAAACAAAGGGATTCCCTGTCTCTTATCATTTCCCACAAGTACCTACCTCCCTATGAGTCATCAACTCAACAAGGAATATTATAAAGTTAGTCAGTGATTAATGCTTTCTTGTTATCTCAGGAATCAGTTTTTTTTTTTATGTCTGCCCCCTCCTCCATTAGTGTTTTCAGCTAGCTGCTATTCGTAGTTTGTCTTAATCTTTTTATTTTTAGTTTTATTTCAGTCATAGCCAGCCTCTTCTTCAAATAATTATTTTCATATTTGTCCTCTACCTATACTTGTAATAACATATCTTCAAGCCTATTCAATTCCTCATACATCTTTATTACACCATGGCTGAATGGTTAAGTAACCAAATATTTGGTAAACCTCCAACTATTAAAGGTAAGCTCCTTATCTCAGAACTTTTCAGCAAAGTTGACCCTATATTAAATTCATGAAGATTTTGAAACCAGTGAGCCAATTCTGAGCCAAACTAATGGCTATTAGACGTTGTAGAAGTGTTCACTTTGAAAACCATGTATGTCAACGGCGTAAGTTCACAATCACATATCTCGTTTGCGATGTCTGAAAATGTCCGTCTCTATGTTATTTTTTTAAAGAAGAATAAAGTGACATCATGCCTTGAAGTTTTTGCCGCATTTTCTTCTATCAGAGAAGATAATGCGGCCATTTTAAAGAAATGCCATTGAGTAGTTTTCCGTTTAAAAAATAAAGTATGACAGGAAGTCTGTGATGTCGCAAACTGCGTTATGTGATTGCCGACTTACACCGTCGATAAGTAGATCTGTATTAGGTATCGCAGCTGTATAAGAGATTTTTACAGATTTTCATCAGATAACTGTCTGTCCAAAACTCTTAGGCGGCAGCAATTTACCTGCCACTTTAAGTATCATCCTAATTTTGCCGATTTTTGAGCTGATGGAATGACACTCGTCTTGACCAGTAACTCAAAAAGTATCTGATTCTTGAAACAAGACCATGCTAATATCACTTGCGGAGGAATTTCATCTGCCTCATTGGCATTCAGTGTTCTGATTTTCTTAGGCACATTGCGCCAAATGTTCAAAAAAATCGGGCTTTGGTGCTAAAAATTAGGTGGGTTGGACCATTGTGGTGACTTAAGAGTCAATGTATTTTGTCAAATTTTTTCTCTAACTTGCAGTCGTTAAGTAGCGGTGGCACGTGGTACATGTGAAAAAAGTCAATTGGGCTCCAAGGTAATTATAGATAGCTCCCAAAAAATTGGGCTTTCCGCTCAAGGTGGCTCCTAAATTTTTAGGAGAAAGGCAGAGCAATCCTGGTATTATTAGTATTGAAATGAAACATCAGTCAGACCTATTGCTCTTAAGACAACCTATGTATAAAATCATGAAAGAGAACCTAGGAAAAGAACGGTCCCTCTGATTTCTTGACAATCCAAAGAGTAGAAACTGAAAATGCAATTAAGATTAATCGAAATTTTCAAACTGAGCTGATGCGCCCACTTTTGCATTAGAATATGTATTATAATGAAAAATATCTTTTAGTAGGTAAACTTTCATCATTTTCATGATGATAGATTGTTATTACCCTAACCATAGCACACATCTATGAAGGCGACATTCTTTCCAGTCTTGCCATTGTTATTAATACTCTTATATTTGTTTTTACTGTTTTCTTTAATTTTTGAAACTCCTGTGTTTTCTAGATTTAACCCGCGAGAATGATAAGGCTGTACGGAAAGCTGGCCGAGAAATAGAGAAAGATCGCAGAGTTTTGGAACGAGAGGAAAAGAAACTGGTGAGGATGGACCTGATGTAATTTGGTAGAGATGAACAATTTAGACCTTAAAAAAATTGATAAATGTTGAGAGTAAGACAAATAGGAGGAAATTTATGTCAATGCTGAAGTAAAAACAGTCACATCACTGGTTGTGACTTATTAGCCTTTGCTAATTTTTTATTTTTGTTTAATGAAAAGTAACAGAAATTTTTTCTAAAATTTCCTTAATTTCTTTCATTAATTTTAAAATTATCACAATAGATTTTGATTGACAATTTGGTTGGTTTTATTTATCGTGAAAACATGGGCACAGATGGTGACTTAGTCAATGAGGGCTAAAGTGTGTAAACTTGAGGTAAAACGTCCATTTGAGCATAATTTCCCTCATAGAAATTTGCTGTTTGGTGGCACTTTAGTTTTAACCATTCAGAGAAGCATGTCATGGAGGCAAAACAAGTCTAATGAAAATGGTCCCATTTGTAACAATATTGTTGATTGGCGCTGATAATGTAATGAGACATGAAAAATAGAGTTTGCTGATTGACTGAGCCTAGCCTCGCCAACATTGCCTTGCTAAGTACACCATTTTGACTGTTGCCTTTAATTGGTTGGATTTTGATTAGCTTTTTTCTAAATTCCTAATTTGCCTTCGAGATGATTCTTTAAACTTCTCAATGAACCAATTGATTTTTCCACAAAATTTTAGATCAGAAAATTGTAATACAATCTTTCAAAAATGCCTTGCCACTCCCATCCAAGAAGCTACCAACAGGTTGAAAATGGACTATTAAATTGTCCTTGGTTTTGAAAATGTATTATACAGCAACAATGCACTTTTGGAAACACACAGCCATATTTTTATGTATATAATTTTTATACTCTTGATTTTATGCTTTACCTCTGCATCAATTTTTAATCTTGCTCTTTTTAATAGGAAGCAGAAATAAAAAAAGCTGCCAAAGAAAATGACAAAGATGCGTGCACAATTTTAGCCAAACAACTGGTTGCTTTGAGGAAGCAGAAAACAAGATCCTATGCTGCAAATACAAAGGTAAGGACAATTTCACTTCTGATATTCTGTCCTACAATATCCAATTATTTAGAAAAGGAGGTTCTAAATTTTAAAAAATCGGAATTGAAAAGTTGGAGTAAAGTAGGAAATATTTCATAGTATTATTATATTGTGAAGCCAAAACGTGATGTTGCTGGTGTCTAATTTTTTTACTAAGTATATTTGATCTTCCTATTTGACCACAAATTAACTTATTTATTTAAGCAAACTATTCATCCTGGTGAAACCAACAACTCTGTAACATTATGACAGTGAGACTTGAAAATACATATCTCAGTTGCGGTGTTCCAAAATCTTCACGCCTTTTTAATTTTTTAAAGGAGGACTAAACCAACATCATGAATTGAAATTTATAAAGTATAGTATTCTAATGGTGAAGAAAAATCACCAAAGTTTGCTAGTAATATTTTTGAGAAGCTTTCCTTGTAGAAAATAAAGTATGACAAGAAGTCTGCAATGCCACAAACTGAGATATGCGCTTCGGCAGTTTCACCATCGGTATCCAAATAATTGGTCTATTTAAGGAACTGGAAGAAATCATCCAGTACATACACCTAATAAAATTTCGACAGGAAAGAAACTAGTCTTTCCTAAATGACCAATACCAGTAATTCCTTTTTAGCCGCAGAACTTGTCACAAATGCCATTTTCTAATTGTTGAAATGTCTTTTGGTTTTTTGTTTCTTTAGCTGCAAAGTGTTGGAAATCAAACCAAATTAATGGGTGCCAATATGAAACTAGCTGAAACTATGTCAACAACCTCAAAATCAATGCAAAAAATGAATAATATTCTCAAACCGGAACAAGTGATGGGTGAAATGAATGCATTCTCTCAAGCTGTCACTAAAATGAATATGACAGATGATATGATCAATGACACATTGAACGATATTCTGGATGAGTCTGGAGATGAAGAGGAAAGTGATGCCATCGTCAATCAAGTACTGGATGAAATTGGCATCGAAATTTCCGGTCATATGTCTAAAGCACCCTCCGTATCCAGCGAGAAAGTTAGTTCCAAGTCTAAAGCCAAGCTTCCGACCGATGAAGAAATTGAAGCGCAGCTCGCTAAATTATTAAAGACGCCCTAAATTCTTATTTCTTTTTCTCTCAGCCTACCTCAATAGTTGATTCCAAATCAAAAACTAGGCTTCTTACCAATTTATCAAGAATATCAAATTCCTCCCCNTCCCCCCCCCCCCCCCAAATATATTTCTTTAAGTCAAACTCAAAGTTATAGTCCCAAATAAAAGAATCAGACTTGTGAACATTTCTGAAAAATCTGATTGTAAGCAAAGCTTTGGCTATCTACATACATAAATCTGTAAATAAATTAAACTATCTTTAAAGTAGTTTCAAAATGCGCAGATCACAGGTTACTGCTGATACATTAGATTATGAATTGAACTATCAAAGCAAAATGTACCTGTTATCTGAGTACTGAGAGAGGACTCTGACCTCAAAGTGAGAAACCACATCTGTTTCCTCAGTAAGGGGGGGGGGAGGTCGAGGAAACAGATGTGGTTTCTCACTTTGAGGTCAGAGTCCTCTCTCAGTACTCAGATAACAGGTACATTTTGCTTTGATAGTTCAATTCATAATCTAATGTATCAGCAGTAACCTGTGATCTGCGCATTTTGAAACTACTTTAAAGATAGTTTAATTTATTTACAGATTTATGTATGTAGATAGCCAAAGCTTTGCTTACAATCAGATTTTTCAGAAATGTTCACAAGTCTGATTCTTTTATTTGGGACTATAACTTTGAGTTTGACTTAAAGAAATATATTTGGGGGGGGGGGGAGGAATTTGATATTCTTGATAAATTGGTAAGAAGCCTAGTTTTTGATTTGGAATCAACTATTGAGGTAGGCTGAGAGAAAAAGAAATAAGAATTTAGGGCGTCTTTAATAATTTAGCGAGCTGCGCTTCAATTTCTTCATCGGTCGGAAGCTTGGCTTTAGACTTGGAACTAACTTTCTCGCTGGATACGGAGGGTGCTTTAGACATATGACCGGAAATTTCGATGCCAATTTCATCCAGTACTTGATTGACGATGGCATCACTTTCCTCTTCATCTCCAGACTCATCCAGAATATCGTTCAATGTGTCATTGATCATATCATCTGTCATATTCATTTTAGTGACAGCTTGAGAGAATGCATTCATTTCACCCATCACTTGTTCCGGTTTGAGAATATTATTCATTTTTTGCATTGATTTTGAGGTTGTTGACATAGTTTCAGCTAGTTTCATATTGGCACCCATTAATTTGGTTTGATTTCCAACACTTTGCAGCTAAAGAAACAAAAAACCAAAAGACATTTCAACAATTAGAAAATGGCATTTGTGACAAGTTCTGCGGCTAAAAAGGAATTACTGGTATTGGTCATTTAGGAAAGACTAGTTTCTTTCCTGTCGAAATTTTATTAGGTGTATGTACTGGATGATTTCTTCCAGTTCCTTAAATAGACCAATTATTTGGATACCGATGGTGAAACTGCCGAAGCGCATATCTCAGTTTGTGGCATTGCAGACTTCTTGTCATACTTTATTTTCTACAAGGAAAGCTTCTCAAAAATATTACTAGCAAACTTTGGTGATTTTTCTTCACCATTAGAATACTATACTTTATAAATTTCAATTCATGATGTTGGTTTAGTCCTCCTTTAAAAAATTAAAAAGGCGTGAAGATTTTGGAACACCGCAACTGAGATATGTATTTTCAAGTCTCACTGTCATAATGTTACAGAGTTGTTGGTTTCACCAGGATGAATAGTTTGCTTAAATAAATAAGTTAATTTGTGGTCAAATAGGAAGATCAAATATACTTAGTAAAAAAATTAGACACCAGCAACATCACGTTTTGGCTTCACAATATAATAATACTATGAAATATTTCCTACTTTACTCCAACTTTTCAATTCCGATTTTTTAAAATTTAGAACCTCCTTTTCTAAATAATTGGATATTGTAGGACAGAATATCAGAAGTGAAATTGTCCTTACCTTTGTATTTGCAGCATAGGATCTTGTTTTCTGCTTCCTCAAAGCAACCAGTTGTTTGGCTAAAATTGTGCACGCATCTTTGTCATTTTCTTTGGCAGCTTTTTTTATTTCTGCTTCCTATTAAAAAGAGCAAGATTAAAAATTGATGCAGAGGTAAAGCATAAAATCAAGAGTATAAAAATTATATACATAAAAATATGGCTGTGTGTTTCCAAAAGTGCATTGTTGCTGTATAATACATTTTCAAAACCAAGGACAATTTAATAGTCCATTTTCAACCTGTTGGTAGCTTCTTGGNCCCCCCCCCCCCCCCTTACTCTTACCAAATTAAAGCTCATCTTACCAAATTACATTTATCTCAAAAAGTTCCCATATTTTATTTTAAAAAAAATTAAGCTTTAATATATCGCCAGGTTTTTGACTTCACTTTTTTAACCAATATTTTAGGTTTATTTTGTGAAGATATTTTGTTTATCCATTATTAAATGTTTATTGTGCTAGTTTCAACCTTGTTAAATTATGCACTGAGTATCGCTTTAAGAGTGAGAATCTCTCACCTTCAAGTAGTTAATTGAAACAAAACCTTGAAAATTGAAACAAAAATAATGAAAATCACACTTTGAAAATAATTCCTGCCCGACCTTTATTTCCTTTACTAAGGACATGAATTATCTTCTAAAGCTTATTTAAGTTACTCCTGCTGCTCATTTAGTGCCTTCTAAAATTGTTTATTTTTTTTTTCATCATCGAGAAGTTTGTCTGATAATTAGATAGAATTTTCCTACTAGTGCTTCCTTGTTTTGGGAGGTAATTAAATAGGTACATCTGAGCCATTGAACTTAGAATTTTGGTTTTTATGTATTTTTAAGTAAAGTAAAAGGCTGCTAATTCAATTATCCAAGGCTTTTCATTCAAAAAGCTCACAATCAATAATACGATGGAATGGCTGGTGCCCGTGGGAAAATTTCCATGATCCAAAAATAACCATTGTATTTATATCCCTCGGTCACTTCAAAAGTTTTGAATCCTGATCAGCAGAGAAATCAGCTCTCTAATTTGAAATGTTAGTGATGCAGCTGTCACCCTAGGTACTTCGAAATTAGGATTGTATGCTTTGTCTTTTCAACAAACCAGGGTAAAATATAGACTCTTAAAGTATTGTATTGCGCAGGAATTATAAGTAAGATACTTCCATGTATTGAAGAGAGCATGGCTCATCTAATAAAATACAAAAGTGATTTTGAATTATAGAGTATTTGGAAACCATTTTATTTTTAATTTTCCACTCTTTAGAATTTGATTTTTTTTCTAATTCAAATTGTTTTAAACTCATTGGAAAACTTGGCCCTCATAGTTTTGAATCAGCAAGCGTCCACTTTATCTTTAGCCGCTTTATTCTAAGGTACACATGAAATGCTGTGAATAAATAAATAAATTTTGAGGATATTTTTCAAGAAGTTTTGCATTCTTGCTTCTTTTCCTCTCACTTTCTGCTCCCTTTTGAAATCAACTTTCAAGCAGCTCCCAATTCATACAATACATATCCAATATATTCCCATACAAGTACATAATACTAACAGTGACACATGCCCTGAGATCCTCCAAAATAAAAATTTCACAAGCCTGAATGTGTTGAGCTTAAATTGATGCACAAGTCTCAAGCGCCATTAGTTCTTTCCTACGACTGCCACTTTAATATCAACAGTCAAAATGTAAAACCCCGTATCTCCATTGCGGTATTGTAAAATTCCCGTTCCTTTTTCAGTTTTTTTTTTAAAAAAAACGCGAGCCAACTATTTAGCTTGAAATGTATACAGAATATGCTGCTAACAGATAAAAAAATCCCAAAATTTTTTTTAGGAAAAATAAAGTATGATGGGAAGTCGCTAATGGAGGTCTGCGGTTTTGCACTGTGACCCTAATATATATGCTGCACCCTAATGATCGAAGGGATTTAACATTCAACACGTAGCAAACTAATGATCGCCAATGGTAGTCAGCCTGCAATGGTACTCACCCATTTTCCTGCGCAGCAGATAGAGAAAATCCAAAGTTTTCAGATTTTCGAATTACTTCCTTGTGTCATCTTTTCAACAGATCAGCTCAGTGGTCAGCATGTTTGGATTCCGAGCGAGCATAGTCTTTAAATCAAATCGTGAGAGTTGAGACAATTTTGCATGGAACTTAAATGTTGGATTTTGCTCGGCTTTACACTTTGGAAATTCGAAAGTCTGTGGTATGGTCATGGGACATAAGTCGTTTTTAAAATGGGTCGGACACATTGTTCTTAATTGCAAAATTCAGTCTAATTGTCAACACTATTTTAAGAGTGAGGAAAGTTCCAAAAACATGAGATTATTTTCAATCAGAGCGCCGTGAAAATCCATCAACGCGGCTTTCAATCGAACGCGCCTTCAATTTGAGTGATACTCTACGCATTGCCGCGGAGTTAGTTTAGATGCATGACCCAACCGAACCCAACTAGAATCGACTCGGCTCCTCACAACGAGGAATTAAAACTGCAGCCGTTTCATTTTGGATTTCAAAATTATATCTGGTCATGGGACGTAAGTCGTATTTAAAATGGGTCGGACACATTGTTCTTAATTGCAAAATTCAGTCTAATTGTCAACACTATTTTAAGAGTGAGGAAAGTTCTAAAAACATGAGATTATTTTCAATCAAATCCATCAACGCGGCTTTCAACCGAAAGCGCCTTCAATTTGAGTGATACTCTACGCATTGCCGCGGAGTTAGTTTAGATGCATGACCCAATCGAACCCAACTAGAATCGACTCGGCTCATCACAACGAGGAATTAAAACTGCAGCCGTTTCATTTTGGATTTCAAAATTATATCTGCTCATGGGACGTAAGTCGTATTTAAAATGGGTCGGACACATTTTTCTTAATTGCAAAATAAATTCTAATTGTCAACACTACTTAAGAGTGAGGAAAGTTCCAAAAACATGAGATTATTTTCAATCACAGCGCCGTGGTATCCAACTTATACCAGTCCCCTAAAGTTTGATAGAGATTGCAAATTTCACGTAAAAAAATTTGAATGAAATCTATGAAACCAAAACTGCAGTGGTGCTGGGACCTTAGTAAAACCATGGAAAGAAAAGTAGTGGGCAGGCCCGCCACATCCCATCTCGGGCCCTGGTACCAATTTTCTGGCCCGGGCCCCTAGCAAGGGGGGGGGGGCGGGGGGCCTCCCCCGGGAAATTTTTGAAATTTTAAATCTATTTGGACGCATTATGAAGCTCTTATGATGGAGATTTTCCATCAATTTCTGCAGAATAATTACGCCTTTTTGTTTCCTTTCAGCACCCAAAACGTTCGAATTGTTGCATTCAAAACATCTATAAATTTTTTTTTGAGGGGGCAGATGATAATTTCCAATTCTATGGGGAGCCGGGCCCCCCTGGACTCCCCTTTCGTACGTCTATGGCAAGGGAGTTAAGCCATTGAAGTCGAGGATGCCCAGAAAGGAGCATCTTAGCATCCGACAACGGAAGAAAATGAAACACAGTTACTAAAAATATCATTCTACATATACTCAAAATCTTGAAAATCTCTAAAAAAGTAAGAAAAATTTTATAGTGCCCTAGCGTGTTTTTGAAACTTTATTCACCTTTTGCGGATTTTTAAGGTAATTTTTTCACTTTTCCCTACAAGACAAGGGTTACACATGAATTCGTAGTGGTTTGTCACCTACGTCACGGGCCCCTCCAGGGCCCGGGCCCCGGTACCAAGGACCCAGTATCCCCCCCCTTGTGGCGGGCCTGGTAGTGGGCCACACCTTTAATCACATGAGTGTTGCAAAAAATCAGCAGAGCAACCATGGGCTCGTAACATCTTTTTTTTTTCTTCATCTCTCTTCCTTTGAATAACATTATTATTACTATGCACCGAGTTCACAGGTGCGTCATTTTGCAGTGGAATACTCCAACATTCCCTACAATAATGCGTCTCTGACGAGAGTCCGTCAATTCATACTTCTCGCGCCATAATTAGGTATAATCAATTATCCAATGAGAAGCCTCCATGCAAAAGGTTGATGCGCTCCATCAACCATCTGGTGACGTCACAGTTTTTATGGCTAAAATTTGAGGCTGTTACGTGGATTTTACTCAATTTAGTGAAAATGTTGCCTTTTTAAGCCGGATTTTTTAATTTTATCTTCAACACTTTGGCTTCTACATCCCTACTGCACAACCGTTTAGTCGCTTAAAATCATTCTTTACTTACTGCTCCCGTGTTAGAGTGTGAAATCGTGCGCCGGAGTACTCATCAAATTACTCAACTTTGAGGTTATTTATCACAATGCTGAAACAAATTTCTTGTGTCATGGATATTTTCATCCGTTTTTAGATAGGAAAATTTTTAGGTAGTTGAACTGCTGAACTCCTGTTCGGGTAAGTCAGAATCATCCACCGAATACACTATGCTTAACATCTGGGGAATTTGTCTGGCTTGGGAACTGCATCATCTGTCGATGCACTCCTAGTAGATAGCAGCAATATTACTTTTCATTTCTCGGTATAGTTGAACCACTTCAGACTGCAGTTTCCTGTCAGTTACACATTTGAATAACTTAGAGTACCTCCATAGCTGTAGCCATCAGATTTCCTCAATTGTTGTCTGTTGTCCACTCGACTGTCAGCAGTCAGGAAACACCCCAAAAAGAAGGAACGATGATGACAGAGTAATCAGTGCCCAATAGATTGATGGTTGCTTCATGTGGAGCTGGAGCTATTTTTTCAATCAGTTGCGTTCCTTCAGAGTCACATTGAGGTATTTAGCACTCTCCGAACTTCTAGAAACAGCTTTTGATTTAGTGCTCCACTGCGCACCAATCTATTATACATTGTAAGCTGCAGTCAACACTCAGTAATTTTTCAAGAAATGAATACTTGGAAGCAGAATTGTTTTTATCTTAAATTGGACTATGTAGCAGTATCAAAGGGCCTAGCTATTAGATGCTATTCTTTGATTTCAATTTGGTTGCGAGAAGAAGTGTTGTCTTACTAGTTGGCCCTTGTGTACTTTCGGTTTGCAGGCGTTTTCGGGTCACAACCATCCACATAAATATATCTGACTCTCTCAGAAGCGAGAACACAAGCTTGGATAGGTTTTTTAATACCAACCCTTGTACTTAACACTTCAATTCTTAGCCACACAGAAATCACAACCACAAAAGTCCCGCATCATAATTAATGAGAAGTTTTTTTACAACACGATTATGAGACAGATGTTTTCAAGATGAATCGTAGTGAATAACGGTCTGTGTAGAGGCTTAAATTCGTTGTCTGCGCTTGCAAACCGAAAGTAAACAATGGCCAACTTATCTGACGACCCTTCTAAGTAAGTAAAGAAGAGTCGAAGGTATTTATTCTATCTTACCAAAACCAAAGGTAGGAAGTTCATTAATCTCTCTTGCATCTTTGCCCCTTTCATGTTCTAGATGTTCAAAGATGGCAAGGCTACATTTTATCCTTGGAAAGAACAAACTATTAAGCTCTTTAGGTATGAATTAAGGAGGCCAAATTTGTAAATTTTAAAACTTGTAAAACTTTTTTGGGGCAAAGGAATAGCTCCTCTGAAGAAACCAAAATTCTCATTCTCTGCAACTTAAAACTTAAGAATGCCTCTTAGATTTTAAAGAAGAAGTATAAGAACAGTCTAGAATCCTGCTCATAAAACACTATAGTTTTTATTAAGACTCAACACTGTTATGCTTTAAAAAAGAAATATCTAACAGAGACGAAAGGTGTTTTATTTTTAATTATTTTAGATAAAGAATGGCATTTAAATTGAAACTAACCGTGATTTTTTTTACTGTTCTCCTCTCTCTCTAGCTGAGGCTTATTAGTGACTGTCGCTGGAAAATGATGCACGACATTAGCTCTGACTCTGGGTCGCAGAACATTGTTTCTGCCACATTCAAAGGCCTAGGTCAAGTAAGTACCCATTTATGAGTTTGCTTTGTCCTTTCATTGAATCGATCATTGAAAATCTGCGGTGCAATTCTTTTGGCTCTCTAATATACCTAGTCAGTGAAAACTTAAAAAGTCTGAAATATCCCCTTTCTACAAGTCAGTTCAAGAGAATCTGGTAAATGCTATGTAATAATCTCTTCTTGAACAGCACAATTTAAAATAGCCTCTTCAGTTTTCTAAGTATTTCATTTTCCACAAAGCAAGCTAATTCAACAGCTCTTCTCCCTAAAATGTCTTCGATTTTTTTAACTCTTTCAGGAAACATTTTCTGTCGAAAAAAATATTGATCTTACTGGAAACTTTCTCTGAAAATCTAGTGCCAATACCCAACCAAAGCTGAGGAGAAATATTTTAAAATTTCAGCTGTCTTGCGAGCCGTTTATTGACATTTTCTGTTTGATTGGGCAAGATATAACTAAGTTGAAATAAACCTAAGTATGGTACTGGTTAGTTTCAAAGATCAGTTTTGTTGATACTATTTCATATTAAATGACCACTAGGTAATCCATTTCATCCCTGAATTAATTTTTTGTTTCCAAGTGACAATTTCACGTCAACAACTGTCCTGCTATACTGAGTCCATGCGCAGGAAAAATGTTTTATGAACATTCGAGAGTTAACAAATTTCCTGTGATTAAATGTCTATTTTTGAGGAGAGTCATGAATATTTTCTCTTGAAAATTAATTTAATTTTCAGATAATTTAGATCTGATTGCAAGGAAAATTCGAAGAAAAATATTTACAGATTTCCCTGAAAACCCTTATTTTATCAAAGGAAATTTAGCAAGGTCTGAAGGCTCAAATGTCACTCTTCCCTAGCAAGGCAGTATGTATAAAGCACAAAAGACATTATTCTCTACAGGTTACTCAGCATAGGAAAGATTTTTCATTGTAAAAAAAAAAAATCAATCCTGAATTTTTCTTTTTGATACAAAATGTCATACTTTTTTCGTTTATTTTTCATACAATAATAGACTTATACCAATTTGCTTGTGTTCTAGCGTTACCAAAAATGTTTAGATGATGTAACTCCTTACACAGTTGGAAGGTGGATTGGCGCTGGTGTTTTAACACTATTCTTTTTAGCTAGAGTATTTATCCTTCAGGTGAGCGTTTTTGTGTCGAATTTTGTCCATCAAACCCCACAACAAATCTTATGCATGTGAAAATATGCTAGTAATTTAAGTCAATAGCCAGTTTCATTGGTGGTTCATTTTATTCACAGAGCACCCTCCTAATTCTCTCCATAAAAACTCAGCTCTATTCATGGGGGAGTGTTCCCATAAAATACCAGGAAAGCAGTCATTATTACAATTTGCGCTTATCTTATTACATATAGTGACTTTCTTGTCAGGTAGCTCAACTGGAACAGCCTGAAGAATTTTACATGTAAGAAATACTTTTTCTATGTTTATTCATGTTCCTTATTTTTTTGTGTTTCAGGGTTGGTATATAGTTACTTATGCACTGGGTATATACCATTTAAATTTATTCATAGCATTCCTTTCACCAAAAATAGACCCTGCTCTAGAATTTGAAGGTAAGTTTCACCTCTGAAGTTTCATCGATCAGTGCACTTTTTATATAACAATTAATTATTACAACTAGGGTATTTCAACTAATACTGCTCTTCACCAGCTAATAGACGCAATTTGGAATCATTGTTGTAGACTTATGAAAGAGGGTTTCCAAGACCCAATGCATGCTGCATCATAATTTCCTTTTGTCACATGCTGCCCTCTTTTGGACTGAAAGTCAGTCTCGAAATGTCACTTGTTTTTGTGAGAGGGTGCCTTGTTTTGTGACCTGGTTCACCTTTCTACATAGCTTCCAGTGCCTTGAGCCAGAGCTGCTAAAGCTTTGGTTTTTATTAGAGATTTTTCTTATCGGTTGATAGTGCCCAGGAAACGTCCTGTGCTCACCTAACGATAGTTTTTGTGTATAACGTAATAATCATTGCTTCATCTCCACATATTTATTAATGTGCAAATGATGGCACGCTCCGGTAACAAGGCTCTGTGACAAAATCACTTTTGTCCTGAGAGTCTCCAAAATGTATACATCTTAGTGAACAAATGTCCAACTACTTAGAAAAATGGCTCGCGGAGCGATCCGAATGTTACTCGCGTAGCGAGTGACTGGGGGCCCAGGGGGCGCAGCCCCTTGGCTAGCTGTGATGGACGCACTTAGCGTGTCCAGAACGGCCAGTATATGTATGTGAGTAAGCAGATATTCATTTCATTTTATCACTTTGTCACCTTGCTGACTCGACGGCGCACTTACTTACACTATGAAATGTGCCCTGTTGCCTTTACTGCTGTGCGAAGAAAAAACACAGTCACTTGTATTGAATTTCATGACAAATTCTCTGAAAATTGCAATGAAAAATGTTCACTTCTTTGTGAGAAAATCACTGTTTTATCAAAAGAAATTTGGCAATGATCGAGTGTTCTTACAATGCTGTTTCTGAACAGGGTAGCCTACAACTCAGTTTTCCATATCTCATTCAAGAACAGAGTTTTGCCCGCAAGTCACGAAAGTGACGATTTGTCTATTGTTAAATAAAGTTGATGAAATAACCAAGTTCAGTAAAAAAACAAGACCTTTGCACGTTTCAGGGAAAAATAAAATTTGAATTAAAATAATAATGTCCCAATAATGAAAATAATTACTCTCTTCATGACTCAGCTGCATACACCAAGTTGAAATCTCAAGTAGCGTATTACTTTATTATGTTAATTTATTTTTTTCTTAATTCAGATGATGCTGGGCCTGGTCTCCCAACAAAAGCAAACGAGGAGTTCCGTCCTTTCATCAGACGGTTACCGGAATTCAAATTCTGGTACTCTGTCATGAAATCCACAACATTCGCTACTTTCTTCACTTTTTTCGATTGTTTCAATGTTCCAGTCTTTTGGCCTATTCTTGTCCTATATTTCATCTCATTATTCTGTATTACTATGAGAAGACAAATCAAGGTTAGTTCATTCAATTTTCATGATTTTAAGGTGTATCTCTAGACTACTCAAAGAAATTTGTGTGCATAAGAGGTACCACTTTTGTGATTATACTATTAGAGTCCATGAACCGTACTTTGAATCCTTAAATTAATGAAGAAATTAGCAGAATATCTGCTAAAATTGATGAATCATACTTTTTAGCCATTAGTTTTTTCTTTTCATTGACCACACCAATGATTTTCGAAGCTCCAAAAATTGATTTTTAAGGAAAAAAGTAGAGTTAAATGAGTTGACTTTAATTTGATCCATCAAAATCCATTGTAGCTATCCATCCATATAAAGAAATCATCTCTAGAATTCTCCTCTAGTCACAAGTAAAAACCATCATAAATTTTTTGCCTTTGATACAGAATTTTGGAAGATTTTATTTTTAAACATTCTAAAGCTGCTAGACATTCTAAATATCAGAATTTAATTTATTTACCAAAGTATTGCTGATTTTATAGTAGGGTTTTAGCAGCGTGACATGGTGAATTTTCGAGGAACTGTTGCTGAAAATTCACCTTAAAAGATGTTAAAAATGCAGTTCATAACTGTAAACTCTGTGAAAAATGACACTGTTTTTTCATCTTTCTTCAATCGTTGACTTTTGAAATTATTGACTGAAAAATGTTTGTGCTACCTTTGAGGAAAGGAAAAAATTGTAGAAACGTCTAATTTTGAATGTTTGCTCAACATCGTTGAACTACAGATTTTTTCAATGATGCACAACTGTTAACTCTTGAAACGTTCTGTGTGCATCTAATTTTTTTTTTTCACCAAAAAAAAAGAATTTCAGGTTTTCTCACTTTGATTGCAGTGCAGATCATTTAGATCTGCACAGCAATGTGCTTATTTTGCAATAAACATTTAGCATCAGCAACAGTATGTAAAAAATATATCATGACATGTTGAGAGCGAAGAATCTTACAAATCTCCAACTTTTTATATTTAAAATTGCTCCGAAACATTCCCATGTTCTGTTAAAAGTGACGAAGAAAATGCTTGTCTATCATGATCCATAAATTACGAAGTAGCTTAGAATTGTCATAAATCATCCATATAACGGTCCTCTCTTCTTTGTTTACAGCACATGTTCAAGTATAAGTACCTCCCATTCACGCACGGGAAGCCTCGCTATCAAGGTCATGAAGACTCAGGCAAGGTGATTAACGCTAAATGACAGGTGGTGTTATCATACATGGCAATATCACTTGAATATCTCTGCTTTGCTCTTGTCGACAAAGCAACTTTTCTAGCATCAAATGCTTGCTTTATTTCTAGCAAATCTCTTTTGTACAAATAACTTTACTGTTGACCAGATAGTCACTACTTCAGCACATCAGCAGCAGAAATTTGAAAGATTTAGTCATTAAGTGGTCAGAGTGGATTTTTGCTTTTGAGTTTTCTTTTTTCTCTTTCTTACTTTTCACCAAGAATCATCACAGTGTGAGCGCAAACTGCTTTTTAGCCTCATTTGTCTCAGTTATCATGAATAACCTTCCTCCTTTTTCTCAACCTTATCCTCCCCGAGGGTCTATTTTTAACACAGAGTGTGCTAAACTTTTTATTTCTCAAAAATCTCTCCCTAAGAATTGGAGAACTGATAATATAAATCTGGATGATCTGCGTTTCCTGTTGAGTTGAGAAGAATTTCCTAGAAAAAGGAGTGAAATCATTTTTGATTATGGCTGATTCATTTTTTTCTTTAATATTTCAACGTAAAATGAATTAAAATTTATAGAGCTTGCATCTTGACCATAAAAATTGTTAAAAGGTGAAAATGAAGAATTTCTAAATCCATGAATCTTTTCATTTAAATACTTTAAGAGATTGGGGCATTTTTAGTTCCTACAGTTTCCCAGTTTCCCTTTTTGGTATCAAATAACTGAAAAACTTTAGGTTTGGGCTTAAAAGGAAATCAAGAGTGAATCCAAAAATTATTCGTCGACAAACCTCCTTATTTTGTCTTTTTTTAACAAAAAGTTTCATCGAACATTCTCTGTGTATTTTATTCAAATTTACTCTCATAATTCCTCATCGTTTACCTCCTGATGTCAAAAAATTTTCAGAAACACCCAAAGCAGAAGTAGTGGACAAGGAAGTTTCTTATCAACCTGTTTTTCCTCTGCGTGAAAGAAAGAAGAATGATAGTACAAAAAACAAACTTGGAGAAGTAGTAAAAAACTAAATGCATCATTCAATCACAATGTAAAGTTTATTTATTTATAACTTAAGCATTGATTGATGTAATGCTGCCGCAAGACTTTCTCAATCAAAAAGAGTGCATTTGTGAAATCAGAGAGAAAAATCAGAACCTTCATAAATGGAGGTTGATCAGTTTTTTATGAAAAAAAATAGCAGAAATGATCTATGAAATGTCACTCTATGAGGTGTAAATAGTTAAACCTTATGTTTTTTTTATGTCACGCAAGCGCTTCTGTTTGTTTTGAGGTTGAACGCATGTGTAACTCTCTACCCACCGTCTAAAAGTTCCTTTGCTCTTGCAACAGCTTTATCATTCAGTTTCTCATCATCGGATGTCCACAAATAAGACTGCACTGTACTATGTACTATTCAACTAGTTTCAGTCAATAGTGTCTACATATTTATGAGTGAAGAATGACCCTTAACAAAAAAATATAACAGATATTTATGTAAAATAAGGATATGTATACCTAATCAGGAAATTCAGTAAAAACATCCAAAAGTAAGAACAAGACTCTTGTATCAGCTTCCAGTTTCGTTTTTTGAAAATTCTGTCACTTCCTCTATTAGCAGACCCATCTTTTATCAACCATGTGGGGATTAAGAATAGAGAATCAGGGAAAAGTTTAAAGATGGGCAAGTTATTTTTTGGAGGGGAAGAAACAAAAACCTAAATTCAATCTTTTTTGGAAGTTTGTCTTTTATCAAGAATTAGGTCGAGTAGAAAACACATTTTGATGAACATCTTTTTGCGGACCCCTGCGAAGTTCAGTGGTAGGATTCCGAATTTGCTGAAGAGAAAAACTTGGCCTCTTCGCCTCCTGGTGTAGTTTCGCGTTGTTTTTCCACTTTACTCTGTCTTTTTCCAGCCCGATGATTTACTTTCAGTAAACACCCTTTGAAAAAAAGCTAACTCTTAAAGAGACCCTAATAAAAAGTTAGAGTATTGTGCGTGGATCGTGATTGTATGTGAGTAATATCATTGACCCCTATTTAGAAAATTGTTCAGTTCTGATATGCTGCCCATTTATCGATCTATTCAAAATTAATTTGAATGAATTGGAGAAGATAAGTAGGGGAATTACTTGAGTTGGTACTGTAATGTCTTAAGAATTTGTGGACAATCCTTTGAATTGCCTTTGTCTTTGTGGTCATTTTTGCTGGATCCTCATGAAAGTTTTGTTCTGTTATCAACAGCCTGCCGAACGGTTGATTCCACCTGAACCACCTAGGGAAGGATAACTCAGCTAAAATCTCAGACCACTAACTCGGGCTTATGGGTGTTTTGAGCAAAACTATTCTTTCACTTTGTCTTGCGCATCTCTGATTCTTGTTGTTTCGAGCGTCAAATTCTCCTCCAGAAAGTTCAGTTTTTGTTGGCATTCGTTTTTCCTGATTGTATTTAATCTATCGTTTCTACCTTTATCTGTTAAAGGCCCAGTTAGAAAAGAATGAAACTTGAATTTAAATCACTCTCTTTTCATAAAGCAGAGAAACTAATATGTTATGAGAAACGGCATTAACACCAATTTTTTAAGTATCCTCAACACAATGGCTCACTAGACACGGTGCAAATTCAAGCATTATAAGTAATTTTTTCTTATCGAAACTTCACGTACGAAACGATTTGTGTGACAAAAATTATGAAAAGTTACTCTAATCAAGGTACTAACATTTTTCGATGCAGAAATTCAACCCTCTTGCTCATTAAAAAGACATTATCTACTAGAGTTAAATCGCAAACTAATTGTTAAAATAACAGCCTCTGCAGTATAAAAACATGGCAATTTTAATCTCAGCGCTCCAGCTCAGGCCTTGCACGCTGGTTGCACTTTGAACATCTGAGGGTGAGAAAGGAACACCGTTCGATAAAGAATCTTACTGAAGTGTGTGATTTGATTCGCCCAAATTCGGATTTTTCTTGTGAATAGGAGATTCAACTTTTTGTAACTAGTGCTAAATGACAAAGTTTACATCCTAATTAGGAGTCAATTTTAGTAATTCGTTGCACGAATCGTGTTTTACGTGAAACCTTGAAGAGGAAACATATTAGAGTCCTTAAATCCATACCTTATTTAGTGGTCCATTGTCTGTAAGTTGTTTCTGGTTTGGTTCTTTTTTAGATGGAAAAAGCATTTAACTTTTAGTCCTTTCTGACAGTACTCTTTAAGTAAGAGAGGAGAGCTCATGCTGGTTTTCTGTGTATTAGTTCTTGTTATAATGTTAAAAATAAAGAACAAATATAAGAAAAAAAAATAGGCTTCAATGTTTTCCCCTGAAGATGGCCTTCAACTGAAAATTGTTTCTAAATTTTGTTATAATTTTATCTAATTTTCATTGTTTTCAAGTGGCTCTGGCTAGGTACCTGTAAGTTGTGTTTCTCTGTCTCTTTAAAACTGGTAATAGTCTGTTCTGCACATGTAGCCACTACCTAGTCAAAAATTTGAAATTTTGGCTGAATGATATTTTTTGCAATAATATGAGGACTTTAGTAAATTTTAATGTTTGTCTTTTTAGTGATTTTTTGTAGGCAGTGAAGATTTCATGAATGAAAATCGCATTTACCACTGTCCTTTGTTTGTTATGAATTTCTTAGCATAGCAAATGTTGTTTTTTGAGCCAAAGATACCTTTCTCAACCTCATAACATTAATCTCTATGTAGGCATCAGGGTTAGCCTATCAGCCCCGAAGACGCTTGCTCAGATGTAGGTATTATTTTTTTCCTAACCAAATAATTCTCTTCAATTCCATTGTAAGAGATAAGAGGTAAAATCTTGAATTCCAATCTATAAATTCCTCTGAACCACTGCGCCAAATCCTTTCATGCTCTTTGACGTCGTGAAAATTCTTACAACTCTCCATAAAAATACCATCTCTTTTTTGAAAAGAAGTCTTCAGTCCTCGTGATATTATTTGAAATGCGGTCATGAGACATATACTTTAAAATTTTAGTGATACGTACTTGTTGAACGCGATTTGTTAACTTGAAAAAATAGGAAGTCAATTTTGATCTTTCTTTACTAGTCCTCTGAAGATTTTAGCTGTCCTGCAATAACAAATTCATTCCTTATCTCTCATGTCTTTCCCAAAACCAAGCCACATGTAAGTTTTTTGTCAAAAAGTACCAGGGCTCAAAGCAGTATTACTGCGAAATGTCAGTTTCAAGAAACCAAAAAAAGGTCATGGATTTTAAGAGAGATAGTTTAACTCATCTCTTACTCAAAAGGAACATTTTACAATCAAGCATTTATCTAAAATCGTTAGGAAGTTTTTCTCATTTGAAAAATTGAAATATTGCTGTTGCCATATATCAGGTACATTATCATAATTTGTTAGACCTTTTGATTCAGCCAGTATACTATTAGCATTAAATCAATCTGTAAATATTCCCACAGTAATTCGGCTAGTTGAAAGCTTTATGGATACTTAGTTGACCAAAGAAATAATTTTTAAAACCTTGAAGCATGGGAGAATATCTTTGGAATGTGTGATGAAATTGTAAAATTTTGCCCTCTTAAGTAGTTTCATAAGGTTGGCTTTAATGATCAAAATGAGCCCATCAAGACAGGTCATAGATGCAGCTGTTAAATGACTGCTAAACAAGAAAGCTCTTGACTATTTTCTCACTAAAAATACCTAAGTAAGTTAGAGGGGTCATCAGCAATTTAGCTAAGTTGGCAGTTCTTCACTCTCCATTTACAAATGACCGCATCGCAGTTGTCTAATAGCAATCAAGGATTGATCGCGGCTCGTTCACGAGCAAGTAAATAATAGCCAACTCAACTGACGACACCTCTAGGCACTTTGAAATCTTTTCTAATAACTCAGATATAACCTCAGAAGAATGTATCCTTGAGGAGATATCACAGGTTCCTTAAGTTTCTGTATCAGTGATTGCAAATTTCTTTCATCATACCTATAGTAATTTTAAGATGGTCTTAGGTTCTGGGGATTTATTCTACTATTTAGTAGGACAATTTGACTTTCAATTGAAAATACAATTAATTAATTTGGCTTCATCGTATGTGTAATTTTGTATATGTTGTGTACATAAAAAGTAATTCTGCAAAAGTAATCTGAGTGATCTGATTGTTCCTTCAATTACCTAAGGTCTTATCATCGGCCTAGTGTAGGGCCTTGTCCACCTACGAGCGGTTCGCAGAACTTGTGGACGAATTGGTTCCACAAAGTTGTAATAAGTGCTAGGAACAAGAATTCCCGGAACTGCGCTTGGGTGAACAAAGCCTTACATTAAGAAAGCAGATTTGTTTAAGATCACACAACCACATTAAGTACTTGGAAGTTTTCATACTTCACATGCTGGGCAAAGGAGCAATCACTTTTATCTGTGGCCGTTTTTAAAGTATGTCAGCAACTCGGCTTAAGTGTGCATCGTTTTTATTAGCATGAAAGAAGAAGAAAAATGAGCAAATAATGAGACGATTTGAACAATTGTACAATTTTAAAGTATATACTTATAAATTTATTTCACAGCAGATATTTAAAATTCAGATTTCACAAGGCAGCATTGAGATCTAAATATTACATGGATGGCTAAAGATTTTAAATCAGTGGTCTCACTATGATGTATTGACAAATGCAGTGATAGTTTGTCAACTGCGGCGTAGAGATTGTTGAACTAGGGACAGAGTCTCTCATGATGAGCTGGCAAGTGCTTGATTATTGGGTGCAATAGTCATTATTCTAGGGACTTGAGAAGTTCTAGTTAGAGGCCTAAAACTGAGAAAGTAATAACTACTTTTTGCTGATTCTCATGGTTAGTTGAAAGTTTCAAAACAATTCCATCAATTCTGTCCTGTCAGATACAAATAACTTGGAAGAGAATTTTATTTCCCTAGACACCATTTTCATCTCCAAAATGTTATAGATCATCAAATTTTTATTTAATACGATAAATTTGTGATGATGAAGGGCCGCATCTGTGATTCTGGAGAAGGCTCTTTTATGTGTGCAATGGAGGAATTAATGGATCCTATTGGTTGATGCAAAGAGTGGTGCATGGAAGATCTGACATAAGATAAAATTTAAAAATTGTATAGTTGACACCTAAACTGTGTCCGACACAGAAATAAAATTAGCTTCATGTCTCATTTTCATTCCGTCAGAAAACTTCCTAGGATGCTAATACTTAGCAAGAGAATGTTGGGTTCTAATGTTAAGGAACGGATCTTTCGACAACCGGATAGCGAAACTAATTTTTAGTTTAGTATGCAAAAAAGAGGAAAAATAACTTTAAGCTTTTAGAAATATGCTAAAAGTGTAAATTGGTAGACCTATAGGTGATGATCTCAGAAAAACCATCCTATTTCCAAAACCACTTGGAAAAAGTAAATTTCTCACAATGTAAGAACTAGCTGAAATCCTCAAAAAAAATTGCAGGTTTTGAGTAATTTCACAACATAACGATACAAAATTTGCCAAACACAAAAACTTCAGACAGGGAAGACTGATGATGATTTACCGCAACTCCTGGTTACAAGAAAATATAACAAGCAAATGCATCTTAGAAAACATCGACCTCCAATGGTAAAAAAAGAGAGGAAATTTTACAGCTCAGGGTGCAAGTTTTTAGCATTACATGTGTCCGATTGGCTTGGTCACAATTTTAATCATCAAAATAGGATTGAAGCACATAAAAGCTACATTAGAAGAGTAGAAATTCAAAACACGGTAAGCGCCATCAGGTATTACTAACATTGTGTTTGGTCTTCATCAATTTAAAATAAGCAAAATGCCCTCGACTCATCAACCTTTAATTAGGAAACTTTCTCCTTTGTTCTCCTCTTCATGATAAGAATTTCTTTACTCAGATCATTGAATTCCCGTTCATTAAGAATATATCGACGGTGCAAGTCGGCAATCACATAACTCGTTTGCGGTGTCTGAAAATCTCCGCAACTATGTTATTTTTTTAAAGGAGAACAAATGGACGTGATTCCTTGAAGTTTTTGCAGAATTTTCCTCGCATATAGAAGAAAAATCACGGCAGTTTTAAAGAATTACCGTTGAGTAGTTTTCCGTTTAACAAATAAAGTATGACAGGAAGTCTGCGACGTCGCAAACCGAGTTATGTGATTGCCGACTTTCATCGTCGATATGCATAATCTGCGCAACACCTGATGGCGCTAACCAGTTTCTGAAATTCCGCTCGACATATTTTGATGTGAGCTCAATTTGAAAAAATAGTACTAACTGGGAGAGAGTAATTTAACAATGCACAACCGATCATTCAGAGAAGAATTAGGCAAATATGTAGGAGAGTTAAAAATTCGGGAAAGAACAATTGTGGGTTGAGTTTCACACAGATTTTTAAGCAGAGTGAAAGAATCGTTAAGGTATGGGCATCAACTGTGTGAAGACAAAAAATACCGGTTGCGTATGGCAGTCAACATGTTAGAAAGCTCAATTTTTAACATTAATATTACATTTAGGGAGATTTGAATGATACAATTTTAAGGGAACTTCGCTCACAACGATAGATATGCCACCAAAAAATTATTATTAGAGATTAGTGAAATTTTACTGCAGAGTAGATAGAATCGCACCGATGTTGTGGGGGTCCCGAAATTAAATGAAATCGAATACTTAATGAAAAAAATAATTTGAATAATCGGGAATTCGTAATGATATGAGAAAAAGTTTTCTCATTTAAAAAAAAAAAGAGAAAAAAAATTAAATTCGTATGAACTTTTTATGATTGATGGAGCTCTTTGATATACTGTCACTAGTAATTACTCAGTTTGACTTTCTCCTTTTGATGGATGAATCACTGGTACGAAACACAATCTTGAAATCTTCAGCGTCAAAATTGACTTTCAAAATAAAATATGAAAAAGTAAATGATACCTATTCTTTTAAAAATAAAATTGACCAGAGAAAAAAAGAAAAATCATAATTTACCAATAGTGCACTTGGCTCCAATTTTCTGAGTCAGTTACTTTAAAATCAAATTTGATGACTTTTGACAAGAGAAAATTGGAGAGTGAAAAATTTTTGGAGGGTCCAACCCTGTCAAACAGACGGAACTTATCCTCCAGTTAAAAAAACTTAAAGCCACTGATTAGAAAAACTGGAACGGAAATAATCTCAATCATTTGATAACACTTCAAAAATTTCTATTTCATGAATTATGTGCTCAGAAATGTTTTCCTCTTTCATAGAAGTGATGAATTACAAATTACTTTTGTAGTAAGAATCTTACACAGCCCTGCTCCGAGCAAAGTGTATTTAAATAAAAATGTAAAGATACATCCTAGCCCTTAATTATATTTGATTAGAAGCAAATCATTTTACATTCAATATACTAAAACACAAAACATCACACTCAAAACAGACGAAAGACAGAAACATCAACAAAATAAAAACTTCTCACTATCCTACGTACACAAAATATACATATATCGATATAGTTAGAAAATAAATCCATTTAAAATCGTTTCAACAAAGTCCATGAGAAAAAGAGGGTGGTCAGAATGACAAAACTTCAATTAAAACATGACCCGAGTTCTATTACTAAGTGGAATTTTAGAGAAAATAAGGAAATCGAAAGATCGAGCACGAAGGACATTTCTTCAAAAACTAAAAAGCACCAAAGAAGAGAGATGAAACAGGAGCGTAAATTTGCGATTTTCTGAAATTACAAGCAAACTATTCTTGTTGTCCAGGAGCTAGAGAGAATAATGTGCAACAGATTTTAAGATTGAAACATTGCAGCTCCTATGACACAAAGTTCTTTCTTAGACGAAACAAATAATTCCAGAAATCAGACAAGAGGGAGCATCAGGGTTCTTTTAGAATCAAAATTATTATCTTAGGAACAAACTCCTTGCCACGTCTGTTATGTCAGCTTGTTTGCAAAATTTACAGTTCAGTTTATTCATGTGTTATTGCAGACAGAAAAATATTTTTCAAAAAGAACGGATGAAAAACAATCTAGAGAAGGCAAGTAATATATATATATATATATATATATATATATATATATTAACTGATTCCAGACCAGAATAAACTTGCTTGTGATCGGGAAATTTAAGGACACGGCTAAAAAGGAAGAATAATGAAGCTCTCCGGAGGACCACTTTTCTGGAGCAAGAAAATATGAAATTCCTCCCAGCATATAAGTACTATTTAAAATCAAAATCACAAAACTGGTACCTGGCAGGGGCCAGTAAAAATGAAAAAATTTAAAAAGAAAAAAAAATGATATATGTATGTATATATAGAAATTTCAGTAAAAACAAGAATTGCATTGGGTCGGTTGTAACATTTTAGCTTGCCAATTTTTTTTCCTTCTTTTTTAAACTACTTGCAAGGTTTACAATTGCAGACATAGGTGGCTACAAAAAAAAAAAAAAAAAAGAAAGAACGAAAAAATACAGACGGACTTACAAAACAGAATTTTTGTCTGCCGATTCGTAACTAACATTGTTGCATCTCTTATCAGAATGAAAACATCTGATTTAAAAAAACGGGTTTGCATCTTGCTTAAGTTTTTGCTGCTCTTGGTCGCCAAAGAGACTGATGAACACTGCCAGTTACAAAGGACATAAATCATGATGCTCAGCAAACTATTCAGTTAGATTTCAAATCCCAATAAGATAATTACAGATTATAGATTTGACCGGGATCAAATCAATTATCAAGAAATGCACACGATATTCTGGAAACACTAATCCATTCCAGCTTTTAGAAAACTTATATTTGCCCTCTTTTCATAATTTTTCATTCATATTTTAATATGGACTGAGTTAAGCAGAAAGGAACCAACCCACATATTGGAAAAAATTGAGTTATGAGTGGTTTTGAACTCAACCACTGCTCTACTATCTATCGCCAAAAATTCAAAGTTTTTGTTGGAGCAAATTTTGCAGAAATTGAACTTGAAGTTTATCTTTTACATTGAGTCTTATGCAGGGGCCAAACTTTAAACCTCTTTTTCTCGGTTCGTTTCCGATGTGGCTTGGTTCCTTTCTGTTTAACTCCGTCCATATGTAGATCAACAAAGTAAAATAAATAAATCTTTGACAAAATATAGTCTGTAACAGAAGGAATTAAAAAAATAGACAACGCATCTTCATAATAGCTGACTTAGGGTGGTTTTGAATGAGATTAAGATTTAAAAAAAGGAAATATTGGATTGAAAAACTGACTTCTATGAGACATCATCCTCATCGATGATCTCAAAATCTTCATCAGACGATGACAAATGTCTTGATTTTTTTTCTGGTACTAACTGAGTGTAATTTGAACCTTTGGGACTGAATGTATTTGAAATAATACTGCTACTGAGAACACTTAGATTATGAGCTGCTGAGCCTATGACACTAGAGAACATGTTCTCTAATGGATTTGCGGAGGATTTTGAGCTGACAGGCTCAGAAAAAAATAGATCTCGACAGAATTGTTTTTCTTCCTCTGAATCAGAGGAAATGTCCCCAGAAAACTGAGAATTTTTGAGGAGAATACTTTCATCATCACTTGAGTCACCTGGATCTTTCAGTTGATTGATTAATCGAGCACGTTCTGCAGCGGAAAGTTCAAACTCAGAGCCGGTCAGTGAGTCCAGACAGTCCATGCTGGATTCGTCGTAGCTTGGCATCGAGCTGCTTTCAGGCAGAAACGCCTGCTCACTCAACCCTGTAATTTAAAATTGAAACAATTACTCCTACACATTATTGCCATTCTTATCAATTCCAAACAAGTTCCTAGTTTTGCTTGTAACCAGTCAAAAAAAAAATCACTCATTACTCAAGTTTTTTTAAAAGATGACCAAAATTCCTTTCTGCTAATTTCATTTAAGATTAGTGATTGTAGGCAATTCCTGAAAACTCATTGATGCCTATGGACAAAAAATTATGAGAATGGCTTTAAATGACTTCAACGAAAGAAAGACTAGAGTGTTTATTTACAGTATTATAGGAGAATATATTACGAAATCATACAATTTTGAGAGGATTATTCTACAAGTAGCCATGCAAAAATTGAAACACACTAGGGAATTTTACCTGAGCCCACTAATGAGGAGAGCAGGCTGCGGCTGCTCTTCTCTGCATTGATGGACGCTTTGTTGAGGACAGTTTGGTCTGCTTCAGAGATTTGAGGAATAAATTCATCGATATCGTTTTCTCCACCTGAGAAAAAGAAAATGTCAAATTCATGAAAGATTCAATTGTATATTAGAGCATGTTATCTCCCATGAAAACATTTCTGCCCAATTATTCATTTTTCATTTTCATTATGTAAACAAATTGTGCTCATGCATTAAAAAATTTCACAAGGAAAGTTTATCAGACTGCTGCTTTGTTTACATTGCTGCCTTGCAGAGGTGCAAAAAGTCCGAAGCATTGATTATTTTTTGTAATCCAGCATTTTTCTCTCACGGCAAAATATAAATTTCATTTTTTCATCTGAAAGCGCTCATTGAGCTGAGTATAGAATGTATTGTTTAATTTCTTTCTGATAGGGGACTGTAAACAAATAGATTTGAAGGAGGAGAAAATGTACCACTTTTGAACGTCATTGGGCAGCATTTCCAATTTGTTCACAGGTAAAAAAGCAGATGCAGTTATTTTATCATAACTCCGCCAATAATTTTTTAATTTAGGAACCAAGTATATTTTTGTGCCCAGTTAGTTTCCACTTAATAATGAAATTCATAAAATTTTCTTCAAGTTTGCTGTGATTCACAGAACTTAAGTTCTAGCATTTTTTGCGCGCCTACCCTCACGGTATCCGGAAACTAAATGGATTCAAAAACAGGTATTTTTGGGAACTATTTCATTCAAGAAATGTGTACAACTGTATTCCTGCATCTTATATACTAATATGATAAATACTAGACTACAAGAAATACTTTAAAAATGAGAGAAAAAATAAAGATTTGAGGGAATGAATTGAATGTAAGACTTACCGCTTCCTTTCAAAAATGATTTGACAAAACTGATAGCATTTGCTGTCATGTGAGGAGGAAGATACAGAAGACAAAAACCAGGAACGAACGCTAGCATGATGAGAAAATATAGCAAGGTCAAGCCAGCGATATTTTGACCAAGAAAAGATAATACCGCAAAGGATGAACACAATACCAAGCAGAACTGTAAAACAGAAAAGAAAGAATTAATTTCAGGTACAAAACGAAATAAAAAACAAGTCCTAACGACAAAATAACAAATAAAGAAAAGACTGAAAAAATGAGTGAGGGAACTTTGAAGGCCTGACACATTTAAAGGAATATTTATCAAAATGGAATTTTGAAAGGATGAAAGAGCACTACACGAATGTTTATGTCTCACTTCGGATACCTTCAACATATTCGGCATGAAATGTTGATAAAATAACATGTACTATGATAATTAATTTCATACCCTGTTCAGTGGTCAATTGTATGGATGGTGGACTCTTGGACAATGTTCGGACCTATAGATTTGATTTACTTTGATTTCCGTAAGTAATGTCAGGATCTGAATTATTGTTAAGTGTAGCTTGATTATTATTACAGAAAGAGGAAAAATTATATGGGTTTCCAAGCAATAGGATTCAGTATAAGTCTGTTGATATCAAACACTGTTACAAAGTATACAGCACTGTAATAACTACCTGGACTAGTGCCTCTAAAAGCAAGTTAAATCCACATATTTTCTTTTCTGTCCATTTATACATAAAAATTTACTAACAGGATCATTGACTTATTCATGGAAATTTTTATTGCTCCTTTTGAGTTTGAGACCCTGCGGCTTGACACAAAATGTGTATTGATCAAAATTATTTCTATGTATTTCAAAATAGATTTTCCTGCAACTTTATTTATTTAAAAGGAGAAGAGGAATGAACTATCACTGAGAATTAGCTGAAAATGGAAAAATCTGAGGTATTTTACTTGGTAAAAAAATTCATTACCAATCCAGGATGTGATCTGCGTAGATTCTTCAAACGAACACAGTAATCCTTCATGAGGGAAGGTGCCTCTTCCAAAATGTGCATGATTTCCTCAACATTTTCAGAGCTGAAAAGAACGAAAAAAATGAAATCAATAATCATTCAAAACAAATTCTGATGAGGAGAAACGTATTTAACTTTAAAATGAAATTATGAATTATAGAAAGAGAATGAGCAAAACTGGAAATGCAAGGAGAAGTCTGATAGAAAATGTGATCTTCAATTTACATAATTTCAATCGGTGAATTAGACATGAATTAGAATGGAATGAAGTGTGGGTGCGGAAGTGACAAATGACCACACAAACAATACAGCTGCAATTGACCTTAACTTCTACTTAAAATGCGTCACAGCTTCCACATTTTTCTAACACCTGCTTCCTGACTGGATTGCTTCCACATAAAAAAAACTCTAAAAACATGCGAGGCAAAAAAGCCACTCCTAATTTCTTTGTTCACACCTACACTCAGTGTTTCAAGAAAAAATATAGAGGAGGAAGGAATCCTTTACTACTTGCAGCTATGAGGAGCCCAATTTCAGGAATTTAGAGATAAAAGGAGAAGGGCCTATTCGCCAATTGAAGAGAGCCATCTGCAAATTGCAGAACTTTTTATTTAAAGCGTTAGCAAAATCTTTCTTTATGCACATGAATATTTAAATTAAACTTTTTTGATACATGTTACTTGTTCTCTGAAACATTAAGCATGATAACTCACAACTCTCTCTCACCCTTGAGGAGGTTTGCATAGGTACTTTAATGTGTGAAATAACACATTAAGACTTAAATGTGCTTTTTCTCAGCATTTTCTTCTCTCTTTGGTAGAAATCTCAAGCTTCCAGTGAGAATGTTTGATTTTATTACAACCATTATTTTCTTCAACCATGATGTATAGATGATCCCTCAAATTTTTCTCCCCTGAAAAATTATGAAATGATGTATGCTTTAAAGCCATTAAAAAGAACATCGTTAAAATTTAAATGAAATTTGCTTACTTGGAATCTAAGCGTGTCCAAGCCTCGGAATCTGGTGAGGAATCATTCGGATCAGGAACCTTGATTTCTGGCCATATTCTGTGCTTGCACACATGCCCTAAATACAGTCCCAGAATCACAGTGAAAACAAGGCCATAGAATCTCCATGTTGTGTGGATTAGGGTTAAATACCTGGAAAAAAATTGAGATAAAATTAAATTAAATAATGCGACCAATAAAAATATGAAATCTCCACATGGTGATGAAGATTGTCCGTCTATTTTCATTACTGACTAAGTATGTGCATTTTTTCTTTTCCACATGGATAGGGATCAAACCTGTGACTTCTTGATCATAGGATAAGTGCAGCAACGACTATACAACAAAGGGCCAATGACTTGCCTTGAGGAATTTCAAGACATGCGCTGAATTTTCTCCCTAGACTCCCTTGTTAGCATGACAGGATGATCAAACTGATAAAGAGGAATATGGTTAAGAATTGCTAGATTTACTGATGCAGTCTTTGTCTTTTAGCTACAGATAATGCTGACAACTCGATGTGTTGGAGGTGTTGACAAGCAAGCCAAGCTTATTTGCACCTTATCTTGCAGAGGATAGGTCCGTCCTTACTCAGAGTATTGATGAAGTACAATGTTAGGCCACAAATAGCTATGGACCGTAATTGAAAATAAAATATAAGATGGCTTAGACAGTGCCCAAATATTGATTGAATGGAGGTTTTCTCTGACTGTGGCTGCTTCCGACTAAAATTTTGAGAAAGGTTGTCAGTTTCTAAAACTAATGTGAGAAACAATGAATGAATTGCGGCCTGAAACCTAAAATGAGGTGTCTCCTGCCTCAGATGAAAGCCATTAAACACAATTTGACTAACTGACTCACTCCAGAGTTACTTTCTCTTCAGAGACACTAGACAAAACTCAAAAATTGATCAAGTTAGAGCTCACGCATCGTATACTGAGAAAAATGTCAATCTCTGCTTAGCTCTGAACTAGCACCACTCAACTAGTTAATACATACAGTCAGATGACACCTCTGATGCGTGGTGACAGGCCATATTTTAACATTTGTCTCAACATAGAATGCGCAAGCACTAATTCTCTAAGTACATATGTACTACCAGCTACAAGTTAGTCTGAATCATACAAAACTGCAGCCGGCACGCACTTGAATGAAACTGAAGGTGCTTTCCATTGTTAATAGTACTCAAGTGTTAAACCAATATTCCTTCGTGGATATATTGAGCAGAACCAATTCAAATGAGCACATCCAGTTCGATACCAGCACTAGCTGAGAACTTATACTCCATGTGCATGGGGCCATTAGAAAAAAGTCACCATCACACATGAGCCTTTGTCAGTGAAATTTGAGTGTCCCAAGGAATTGAATGAGACACAGAGTGTACGTCAAAATAGAGAAAGGTGAAATACCAAAGAGAAATGAAACGTGTAAGGGAAAGGGCGATCCCAACATCCTGAAAAGAAAACTATTTGTTTACTTTGTGACACAAGAAAATGATAAGACCTAAAAAGAAAACAATGAAAATGCTCTTATCACTCACCAGAAGCTGAGGTTAATGCCCAGCAGAACCAGTTTCGTCTCATAGGGATCTTGCCATAAAAGTAAATACTCGCAGGCGTACACGAGGGATTCAAATTTGTCATAGGTCTGGGCTTGTTTATGTTTAGAAGCACTGGCTTTCTTCAAAAATGGCACATACTTGACCAAGCTTTCAAACATTTTCCCGATCACTCAACGCACTAATTCTCGATGTGACTTTGCGAAAACTCAAACACGAAACCACTGTGTCACATCACATTAAACACAATCTCCAACATTTCACAAAAATAATAAAATGTGTGATAAATTGACAGCGATCACGACATAACCCTTTGTTCTTTGGTTTCAATCTGCGCACCACGAATGAAAGTAGGGAGAGATCCCCCAGTCAATAAACAGCTGACCGTGCACCTTCTCTGCGCCGTCAAAGAGAAAACAAGAGTCCGCATTGCATTACAAAAGTGCGTGGTCGCCCGACGCCCCGCCCACTTACTTTTCAGCCAATCAGACACCCGACGACCAAATTTTCATTTCTTATGGGAAATAACATGGGAAATCGAAACTATGAGTTTCATTCAAATTCAGTCAGTTTCATGGCAAAAATATGTTCACGACTGGATTCTCGGTATTCTGGCGTTTCTATTGATATGTAATATGTTCCACTTTCCTCCAAAAACACCGAAGATTTTGATTTTTGAAATTTCAATTTCCACTCGGGTTGCTCCAGTCAGTCCAGTCCAGTTTCCAGTCGAACGTCGAAGGCATGGGCATGCATCTCACGTTAACGATCAATTGAAGATCATTGTTATTGTTTATTTGTTTCGCACTTTTGATTAATATCGTTCNATGATCTTCAATTAATTGCCAAGAAGTGAGATGTTCGCGTACGACGGGAGCAACCCGAGTGGAAAATGGTTAGGAAATTGAAATTTCAAAAATCAAGATCTTCGGTGTTTTTGGAGGAAAGTGGAACATATTACATATCAATAGAAACGCCAGAATACCGAGAATCCAGTCGTGAACATATTTTTGCCATGAAACTGACTGAATTTGAATGAAACTCATAGTTTCGATTTCCCATGTTATTTCCCATAAGAAATGAAAATTTGGTCGTCGGGTGTCTGATTGGCTGAAAAGTAAGTGGGCGGGGCGTCGGGCGACCACGCACTTTTGTAATGCAATGCGGACTCTTGTTTTCTCTTTGTGCGCCGTAAACACCGCGCAGATACAAGCCGCGTGACCTTGAAATCGTGCGTCGCGACGCGCCAGCATTCGTATTCGTTTGAGCGTCGAACGACGACATCGCCGTGTTTTCTCGGTCACATGTTTACACGAAATGGCCAATATTATTTTGTTTACTTCCTTTAAAGAAAATAATCATTCTTTTTCGTTCCAACAACGGAAATAGATGCGGACGCTTAGCTCGCATCACGCGCGCATCAGAGGCGGTGGGGGCCGGCCCTCCACGCTGACGAAAGCTTTAGCTAGTAAAATGGGTCATGAGCGATGATTCGATTAGAGTCATACTTACAGCGTTTGCACGAAGAGAAGAACCGCTTGTAGAAGTTTCCCATTAGCTCATATATTCAGAAGCCAACTTAATTGCTTTCAACTCGTGGGTATGTACGATTTCGGTGTGAAGGTGCCCTCATTTGTCAAGGCACCTGATGAGGGGAGGTCTGGGGAGGGGGGGCATTAAACCCTCCAGTAAGAGAGGTGTGCGAGTCTCTTCAGGCTCCAAAGAAAAGTTCGGGGGATTTTCTTCGCCTAAATGGGGGGTCCAAGGGGGGGGGGAGTTGAGTCGTTCTCACCGAAAAATTGATCCAATCACAATCCCATATGGCAATGGGCGCGCGACGGGGGAGGGTCCAGGGGACCTGTCCCACCCTAAAGTTTAAATTAATATCNCCCCCCCCCCCCTGGAAGTTATCTCTTCATGAAATGTAGAGTCGTAAATGAATGTGTCCATTCAGTTAGTATCCTCTAAAATTTTCATCATGGAAGTCTCAAAATGCGTCAAACATAGGTAATAAAATTGTAAGAATTACATATCAATTATATTAAGGACACCCTTGTAAATTGTTTAACAATTTAAACATTCAGCTGCAATACAACAGTGTTGCCCATATCAAGGTATATGTATAAGAGCTTCGAGGGTAAATTGATCTCGGAAAAGAACGGAAAAAGAATACATAGGTACCTCGATTGCCAAGTTGACTGGTTCCGTAGGCGCCAAGATAGCATTTTCGGCCGTATCCTCCGTCATAGATTTTAGAATTTTGAAAATTTACTAAAGATTCGAGCTCTCCGTCGAAAAATACCCGTTGCTGTTGATTTTTCCCAAAATCGATCGAACAGAAGCCGAGACAGCATCTTGGGCCTCATCCGCTATCTTCGATTTTCAAATTTCAAAAATTTTATAAAAAAACACGGGATGTCTAAAATCTAAGCTCTGATTCGGATTCCTCGTGAAAAACCAATGTAAATTCTTGTATCATACACCAGCATAGTGTGAAGGAGAGAGGGCTATTGTAGGAATACTGATTCTAACATCAGTCCAACATGGCAACATGGGAAATTACTGAGTGAGTCAGCTGATGAGAAAGAAGAATTTCCTTTTCTCGGAAATCCCTCTGAACTTAGCCGAATGCTTGGCGCCGGCGCTTATGGCGGCATAATCAAAAGGAGTGAACTCATAGAATTTACGACAACGTTCATCCTCTTTCTTTCATACTAACATATGACACATGAAATTGCATCGATTTTTCACGAAGAATTCGAATCTGAGCTTAGATTTTGGGTAACGCTCGTTTTATGGTATTTAAAATTGTAAGAGAAATTACGAGGTGTGTTCTTAAAGATTTTTCACGCCTTTAACGTTTTTCTCTCTCTATCTCTCTCCCTCTTCCCCTCCCCCTTCTCTTTCCCAGAACGATCATTGATGAAAAAGCTCGTTCCCTGTTTCCGATAATTTAAAGATATTTTTCAAGAAATATATTGAACTTAATTGTTAAATCGAATAAAAACCACCGAAGTTCCTTTGAAATTGCGGACGAATCAATCTATTGGTCATCCTTAAATTAAAGTAATATCAAACTTACGGCTCCTCCCTCCCCCCTCCCTCATTTGCC
>NW_017547195.1:1237769-1271167 GCF_001854935.1 Bemisia tabaci
CCCCCCCCCCCCAAACTGCGCAATGCTGACCCTGAATCTGCCTCTAAAATATACTAGATGGCAAAAATGATTCAGGAGTACAATTTTGCGTCTTTCTCTCCTGAATGTCATTCATTTTTTTGGCAGGGTGTTGCTTGATCCATTGGATTTACCTAGTGATGGAAGAAGAGGGGTATGGTGGAAGGGAGGGAGGGAGATAAATAATTTGGCTTTTGAAACTTGCATTAGCTTTTCACTAAAGAAGGGAAGGGAAGGGAAGGGAAGGAAAGGAAAGGGAAGGAAAGGAAATGAAAGGAAAGAAAAAGGAAAAGAAAGGTAAGGAAAAGAGGACGCGACTAGCTTCATCCTGGTGCTCGGTTCTTCGTGATTCGTGTTCTATTCTGGTGAACATGTTAAAAGCCACCTCAGAGTGGATTTCAGAAATTTCCTCTCACGTAAATTGCTATCTGCGTTGAATTTTGAAAGGGAAAAATTTTGTTGAAGGTGTTCAAAGTCACACCCTCTTTATTGGATTACCAAAAGTAGTGCAAAATAGTCCAGATTTTTTTTGGAGAAGTTGTCTGCTTAAAACCCACTTAATCAACTACTGATGAAAGTTTGTGAACAATTTTCTCGAGAAAAGCCTGGAGGAAAAAAGTCTGCAACAACGTTGCCATGACCGTTAGATAATGTTGCTGCAAGCTATGCCAGAACGATGCTTTACGTGTGGAGGAAGGAAGTAAACTGTAATGATAGTCCAGTCAATAGAGCACAAATAGGGGCTAAGTAGAGACAATTTCTGAGGAAACTTTCTGATATACTATTCCTATGTATTTTTCATCGCTGAATCCGAATTTCACATTTGCGAACAAATCTGAGGCGAGCCAAAGCCGCCATCTTGAAAAAATGGCCGAAATTTGCGTTTTTCGGCCGAAAAACCGAAATAACTCGTATATTATTGAAATTACGGCAAAAGTAGTTATTTTCTAAATTAAAGTACATAAAATTTCCATTATAGAGAGTCCAAGATGATTAAGATCGGATGATAACAAATGCCGTTACAGCGTTGCAAAGTTTCAGGCAAGTATTGAGGTTGAGCAATTTTCGTAACACTCCCTGCAAAAAGAGAGCTTTCAAGGCAACTAATCATTAAATCGTAATAAGTGTAAGTATGAATTATAAAAGGAGTGCAATTTTGAGTTCTTGACTTTCAAGAACGGCAGTGGATAAGGGGGGGGGGGGGGTCCGGTATGAGCGCAGCTGCAGGGTCCTCCGTTCCTCCCCCATTTTCATGGCCCGGGTGCGCCCGGTCGCCCTTCGTTCCTCGGTTATCAGTTTTTCTGTCCTCCACAGGCACCTTTTCCGGAGGAAAAAAACTTGATGTGCCTACGTTTAGGTATATTCGCTGATAACAACAATAGCTGCCACCAAGCCAAAGAGACAGGCACTGCTAGCTTGTCAAAAATATAATAGTGGGTCTAAATTTGTTTAAATTTGTTTGGTCTAAAATTGTGAGTCCGTTAAGTTTAAGCGCGCCGTCAGTTGTAATCCAATCAGCAGTATGAGGAGTTTAATTTGAGTTGAAAACGATGTTGTTCCAATAAACCCTCTCTTATTATTTCGGAGTTATTAAAAAATCAGATGAGGAGCTTCAAAATTTTTAGTCGCACGAACTTCCACCCTATCCACTCTCGCTATTTACCGCAGCAGATGGCATGCGTAAAGTTACTATGTTCACATTTTATAATGCATTCACACCATGTCATGGTTCCCCCTTCGCCTCATTGCCTCTTGTTCCATCCTCGTCAATCTCTTCCTTTCACTGCATGTCATAGTCATTGTCCGAACATTCAGCGTCTTCTGGATCATCTACGTCATCCCCTTCTTCTTCCAGCCTTCTTCTTCTTCTTCTTAAAAGTGCGTCATATTGACTATTTTCGCACGAGCCATGGCAATACTCGCATATAAGACTGCAATGAAGGCCTTCCTTCCAAAAACCGCGGGCGCCGCGACTTTCTTCAATGCACTTGCATGAGATCTTGCTTAAAATTTCGCCCGTAGCGGGATTTTCCAAGGTAATGATGGGGATGAGGCCATTTCTGCTATTCTACCATCCCCCAGTCACACGCGTATTTCTTGATGATCATCCATTGCTATGTACTTGAGGATAGGAGCATGAAAGTCCGTACATAGCTTTCATACCTAAATTCAGCCTAAGTTTTTTTTTTTCTACTCACCCTTGTAGCCAAACGATCTGAGTAAAAATTATTTTCCTGCTTTACAAATTTCTTCTTGCTTTAAGGCTGATTTTTTAAGCATCTGAGTTGGCTGAATGGTTCTCCAGGGTTGCTAAAAACTTAACTTTGGCTTGTCTGAAGAGTGGTGATTTTGTGTCACACCCACTAATGACATGAATGAACAGTACGTGTTCGGCTTTCACTTCATTTTGAAGGCTGCCTCGGTAGAAAAGTATTTAAAGAGTCTCACCTTTGCCGGATTTTAGAGGGAAAGGATTTTTGACGTTACGTGACTGAGCTGTAAGGAGGACAAGACGATCAATATATTTTCCTACAATGACAACAATTTCGCCCTGTTTTGCCGTTTCCAAGGCCTTTGAAACTATGATTGTGTCAGTGACCTCTTCTGCTTGAAACACAGACATGGTTTTAGCCCTGAAACGTTTCATGAGCCTTTGGATCAAACGGGATTTGTTTTTGCCGTTTTTCAGAAAATTTGCTCGTGATGTTACTGGGACCATACTTTCATGGAATTTTATTTCCACTGATGAAGCTTGTCCTCTTCGCCATCTTCCAGGTCTTTTCGTGCTGCATCTTATAATATCCTTGGGATAGCCGCCGAAAACGATCACAGAATTAGCGGAACATACTTCGATTTTACGTAGGATACGTGGTTGTTGCATCTTGATGAAAATGCCTCATTTTGTCTCCAAATCACTCGATGGAGCAAAAAACGGACATCTATGACATAAGTAGGATTCTTGTCGTCAATTTTATCTACACACCGTGTAAATGTAAAAAACATATCATAAAATGTGGAATTCGCATGCCGTCTGCTAAGTTCAACAAAAGGGTAAAGGGTGAGAGTACGACAAAAAATGTTGAGGTTCCTAATCTAATTTTTTATTAGCAGTTATGCCCCGAAATAATAAGAGAGGTTTCATTGGAATAACATGGTTTACAACTCAAATTAAACTTCTAACCCGGAGAACGAAGGCCGACCGGGCGCACCCGGGCCATGAAAATGGGGGAGGAACGGAGGACCCTGCAGCTGCGCTCATACCGGACCCCCCCCCCTCCTTATCCACTGCCGTTCTTGAAAGTCAAGAACTCAAAATTGCACTCCTTTTATAATTCATACTTACACTTATTACGATTTAATGATTAGCTGCCTTGAAAGCTCTCTTTTTGCAGGGAGTGTTACGAAAATTGCTCAACCTCAATACTTGCCTGAAACTTTGCAACGCTGTAACGGCATTTGTTATCATCCGATCTTAATCATCTTGGACTCTTTATAATGGAAATTTTATGTACTTTAATTTAGAAAATGACTACTTTTGCCGTAATTTCAATAATATACGAGTTATTTCGGTTTTTCGGCCGAAAAACGCAAATTTCGGCCATTTTTTCAAGATGGCGGCTTTGGCTCGCCTCAGATTTGTTCGCAAATGTGAAATTCGGATTCAGCGATGAAAAATACATAGGAATAGTATATCAGAAAGTTTCCTCAGAAATTGTCTCTACTTTACCCCCTATTGACTGGACTATGATGTGTCGCGCTTCGATATCAATCACTTGTAACTTTGCTTACTTCGGAACAGTATTGCTGCACTTAACTTTTTTTTGGCTAAGGACCACATACAGTGTTTTAAGATAAGATACCTACCTACATTTGCATTTCTTTGTGTCAATTATGAGTCCTTGACGGTTATACGTCATTATGTCACTCGTTTATAACCCCCCTTGTAGAGCTCCTCTCGTACATTTTTTCGTGTTCTCGGTGCTCCAATCTCCTATCCTATGTGAGCTGTTAGACTCTATAAAATGTGCACAATGTGTTCACAATTGCGCTAGTTTGCATCAATATATTCATCATTTCGTTGGTAAAGAACTTCAAAAGCACGTCCTCGGCATGGGGCGCCTTCAAATCCTGATGATACACTCCGCTTTGTCAGGGAGTTAGTATTGTGGCGTATCCAATGAAACAAATCCCGAATAAGGTCACTAACTTCACCAGACGTGCCTTGCGAGCGTGCCAGCTAGCACCATGTATTCAAGGAAGTAAAAACGACTGTCTGAATTCCAAGCATGACAACCAGTGCTTTATTTGTTTTTTCTCTTTACTTCTAAATTTTTACACATTTGCTTGTTAAACACAAGCAGATTTCTATTTGCCGGTGATTGCTAATTTCCTGCTACATATATAAGATGTTATGATCAAAATTAAGTTCTGCCTTTTGAATCTATTTATGCTAAAAGGAACCATATAAATTGCACGCAAGCCCCTGGTAAAAATTGGCAGTAGAATCTGTGTTTCAAAATACCATAGACCTACGGCCGGCTGTAAGATTTCCAATAGCTTCTATAGCCGGCTACACAATTTCTTATAGCCTTTTATAGCCGATGGCGATTAAGCAACTCACGGCCAGGCGATAAAGTGTATGCTAAACGTCACTAATTACGGATGTTAGGACTTAGTGAATTTTTGGACCACTGCTCTCTTTTTGAACCGTAGTATCTTGATTTATTTTGCGAGGAAAGCTCCGGACTTTTGATGGATGCCTATCATTCCTAATATATTAGAGCGCCTTCAGTTTCGTATGATACTATGCAATACCTCTGGTGTGAAATAGTTGCTTCAAGCGCCGTGGCACGCTGCGGTGCGGCAGGCGGGCAGCCAGCGCGAAACGCGCATTGGCGCCTACAAACCTAACAGGGATACTTCACGCGTTGCGCAATGCGTGAAGTATCCCTGTTAGGTTTGTAGGCGCCAGTGCGTCGCCGCTCCGCTTTGTGTTAGGCTCTAATATTTAATCTGGCGGAATCAGCGTTATTCAACTCATGATTTTGAAATGTTTGCACATCCTGTATGGATTATTCTCGTTTTAATTGATGAAAAAAAATATGTATTAAAGGAAAATTTAACGTGAGTTTTGTAAATATAAAGGTGGTTCCGTATCAAACGTAATGATTTCCAAAGCACACGAATTTCTACACGATTACTTATAGCCTTTTATAATCGATGGCAAAGAAGCAAAAGCCAGGCGATAAAGCGTAAAGCCCGGCTATAGAAACTATAGCCCAGCTGAATAATTTTTTATCGCTTTGTATAGCCTGGCCGTATGATTTTCTCCGCATTCTACAGCCAGCTATATGATTTTCTGTAGCCTTCTTTAGCCGGCTATAAGAATTCCTATGGTATTTTGAAACGCAGCTCTTATCGCCAATTTTTACCAGGGACCCTATGCACATAGTTCCTTTTAGCATAAATACGTCCACATGTCCGGCTGTGAGTTTAAAACGGTGAAGGGTGAGGGGGGGAGACTCCCTATTTTTCGTGTTTCTTTTTCGGAAGGAGGAGGGGGGTTACGGGCACTTCAGGCTTCTTGAAGAGATAGGGGGGGGATGTAAATTTAAGTTTCTTGAGTTTTTAATCGCTTCGAACATTTAAAGTTCCTAAAATCTTCCATAAAAGAGACTTGATGAGGGGATTAGTCAATTGATAACTAAAAAAAAAAAATTCTTCATATTCCCAAACCGAAGCACTTTGCCTATGAATTTTGTGTACCATGCAAAAGATGAGCCTAAAAAAGCTTACTGGAAGAAACCGGTGGATAAACCGGGTGCCGCGTGGGTCGTGGAGAGAAAGTGAACGGACAGCCGAAGCCAGCTCCTCGATTGTTGAATCGTTATCGAATGCTTCTGATCGATAAATCCCTATCTTAACAATGCTATATATCGATCAAGGTCATTCGATAACGATTCAACAATCGAGGAGCTGGTTGGCCGGTCGGGTTGGCCATCGAGCTCCGAATCCGACTGAGTTCGTATTTGGTCGATCCTGAGTCTCTTGAAGTTGGCACAAGGTCAGAATGCCTCGCCGGCTGATCCGTGGTCTCCAAGGACTGCTCACAATCAGTTCTGCCCAATGACCAGCCGTCTGGCAGAAATTAGGTCATGTGGATTCGCACATTTCTTCTTCGTTTCCGCGGATCCCGGCAATCATCTCGTCTCGGCAAAAATACGGATCGCACCTAAAGTGATCCACAGGAATGAATATCCACAGATGAGAATCCAGTAGCAACGACTGTTATAATTTGCATGTAAATTTTAAAGCGAGGGCGGCCGGCTGTTCTAAAAAAAAAAAAAAAAAAAAAAAAAAAAAAAAAAAAAAAAAAAAAAAGTTAAAATTCAAGCTTTAAGAGACTTTTTTTAGGTAAAATTTACAAAAGGTACAATTTGGCATTCCCCCAACTAAGGAACGGAACTCCATTCTTAGGTTGCAAAATTGACTCCGACATAATTCAGTTTTTCACAGAAATGTACTTAGTCAACTACTGTCCAAAATTTGCCTGATTTTTACATGAGATCAGAAAGAAAATCAGTGAAATTTTTAGTTTGAATAGCCCGAGATTTTCCTGATAGAAATTCAATTTGCGGGGGAATTTGGCAACACTGAAATGCAGTTACGTTCTTTCGTGAGGAGATAGCAACGTATTTAAGTGAGGGGAGTCTCAAAACACTGTTAAAAGAGCTGTAGCAATTTTTAACTTAAAAAGAGCAGGTTTTTTTCTGAGGACTGTGCTATAACGTAAATTAAAAAAAAAAAAAAAAAAAAAAAAATCTAAAATGAGTTCCCCAAAGCCCAATTTAGACTGTGTACTCCCCCTGTGGGGCAGTGGCAAAACATTTTTGCAGATTTAGGGTACGTACACTTATTCCTGGGTAGAATTTCATGAAAAACCGGAACAGCTCATAAACAAGTCAAATTAATAATTTGTAAGGGGAGAATTATAATCAAAATCCGACCAGTCAAAAGCCGATAGTTGACGTAGCATGTCATTGATAGAAACTGTTACTTATATTATGTTTGCCCGCACTGGACCCTCCAATTGCTATAAAATAGAGAAAAAAATGAAACTTGGAAGTTTGCGTGGTTTCATCAATGGCGATCGACATCAGACCGCAACTCCTGACGAAAAAGAAGTGCCGATCGAGACACATTTGCCTTGATCCAAGGTTTCGCCCTCCACGGCTCCACCTCCAGCGGTGGCTTGGTCTCATTTAATGAGCGCAGCGAGTCAAGAAGAAGCTACGTTTCCACATACAGCGCGCGACGCGGAGTTATCAGGCCACAAAAAGTCATATGTGCGCTGAGTTGCATGAAACAATAGAAATTTATGAAGAATTTGTAACTTTCGTGCGTGATGAAAACGAGTAGCACAAAGCCCTCTAAGCAATTTTGGAAGTTGTATATAAGGCAAATGGCAAAAATACAACTACTACTATTACTACTGCTTCTAATTTTTTCCCTCTACCACTATTACGACTTCTACTACTACTACTACTACTACTACTACTACTACTACTACTACTACTACTACTACTACTACTACTACTACTACTACTACTACCACTACCACCACCACCACCACATATCTAATGATACTACCATTTTTACTACATCTACTTATACTATATTACTACTAATACTTCTGCTACTACTATTACTAATACCACAGTGACAAAAAAATGTATAAACCCGTGCTTCGGAGTAAACCAGCGACTATGGCGATGGGCGAGTGTATGTACTGTCACAGCCTTGATTATTGTCCTAGCGCTGCGCCCATGTTGTCAGCCTTCGCTCGACGGACTCGATGTTTGCCTACCCATCCAAGATACACCTCAGCAACTTGGTTTTTATGACCCTCTGACAATAGTATAAGAATGTATACATCCTGTACGCAGTGTCGAGTTCGAGTAATGGGTCGTGATACTACGCCATGCCGACGGTGTAGGATGATACCGCTGCCGTGCTACGTAAAATCGCCGCGTACGTAAGTGTTCGAATGTGGCCAAATTTCCTCTTTGAAAATATTAATTATTTAAGAAAGTTATGAATATTTTTCCTTGAAATTTTCAAACTTTTTGGATCAAGTTACGAACGAAATCTTGTGAAAAATCGGAGGAGAAATATTCGCAAATTTTCCTGGAAATTCGTGATTTGTCGAAGGACATATGGCAACGCCTGATGGCTCATACGGCGTTCTTACTTGGCACGATAGCGTGCTCTCGAAGACAACTCGGAGTTACATTTAGGTGTGAGCCTTGAAGCTCATAAGGATACACTCTAACCATGGCTCAACCTGAGATGATTGACTGCTAATTCCCATTGTATGCCAGAATGATATCACACCTGTACCAACCCCCACCCCTGTACAAGATACGGTGGGAGTTAACCCCATTAAAAGACCAATAAAGGAAGGTTTCAACTGACTCGATTTTTTTTTGTGAAGGATTAAATCCCATACTAATAGCACTGGCGGGGACAGATTATCATGTATGGACGAAGAACTGGGCGAGTTTTCTGGTGGGAAAATGAAGAATTTTGTTCTTACAAGAATTTCGGAACATATAATATTGATCTAATATTTTCATTATTCATTGTTCCTCTCCATTATGCTGTGATCAAGATCAGACTTTCATCAGAGTCCAATAGGACGTATTTATGCTAAAAGGAACTATGCATAGGGTTTGCATGAGATAAAGTCCCTTTTGGCATAAATACGTTATCAACATCATTTTTTTTTAATATTATTCCAGAAATTTTTGCGTCAGCAAAATGATTGGCTACATTATTTCTTTGGATACTTCCTCTCCTCATCTCTCTTTTGCCTGCTAAGATATTAAATGGTGAATTCACTAAAATACTCAAACTTCTACAAGCAACTATTACTGCCTCTAAGCCGCTCAGATTGCGTGCCAGCGTATTGAAGGCAAACTGGTGAGAATGAGCGCAGAACAAGAGTGGATTAATTAGATTACCACTGGACTGGAGCTGAAACTGACGAATCGCACAAACTTCTACAAGCAACTATTGCTGCTCCTGAGCCGCTCACATTGCATACCATGCATATAGAAGGCGAACTGGTGAGAATGGGCGCAACGCACCGTATTGTGCGACTAGAACTGAACGGGTAATTTGAAAAGAGCGTGACCGCCCCTAGTCAAGTTTTGAGAAAAAATGAAAAAACTTAATTTCTTTGACAATTCATATCTCTGTGCGAAAAAATTAACCAATGTACTACATACCATGTGTTATAAGACCACGATCACACGAGCAGGGTCAAAGAAATTGGATCGAAAACAAAAATTTGACATTTTGGTGGATACATCCATCCTCCATAAAACCGCTTAGTGCTGCAATTTTTAGCAGTAATATGTCAGGATGCGAGCTCGGTGACAATATTGAAACTCATAATATGTGCCCCTACTCATGGTTTTTATCATGAAGAGGCATCCCGTACGCGCATGGGAACGATGCGGTGGTTCGAAAAGTACGCTTTTTCCACTAAAGCAAAGTGTTCAAGTATGAAAAAAGACGTTAAAGAGCAATTTTAGTAGAGTCTCTCGGCAGTGAAATGCGTCCATCCTCAAAGTGTAGTACTCCGTCGAAAACTCAATACCTGAAAATTTGGCAATCATGCCCCTCTTCAAATGACCCGTCCAATTGAAACCGATATTTAACAATGAGTGTTGAACAGGAATGTGATTTTTTTCTCTTTTTCTGTTTTCTACCCTTCGTCAGCGTCAACATCTCCTGTCTCATAGCTTCTGCATCTCTTTTACCTTACATCAGCAGAAAATGTCAAGCCACGCCCTTGCAAACTGCATTAAACGCGCGATAGTGCATCAATTCAAAATTAATTTCACGTTATTTAACTTCTACAGTGTAGTCATCGAGATTAAGTGTCAAAGATTTTAAGATCCTACATAAAATCCGTCTTTTAGTTATGCGATAATGTGGAAATCTTGAAACGTGACTGAAAAGAGAACAGATTAACTGGCAGACCATAAAAAAATCCTAAGGAAGAATCCGTGATACAATTCTCTGATTTTTAAAAAAAAATATATCCTTGCATTTTTGTCTGATGCAACACGTTACGTAAACACGTCTTAGCTAAGGATACGATGCGCACACTTGCAATCGCAGATCTTACATTTATGGAACCACAAATCGACGAAATACCAACCCTTCTAAGCAGAAATAAATCAAATGCACAACTGCCGAGTAAAATTATCAACTTCTCCTTCGAAAAAATACAAAATTAAAACGAACGAAGCAAAAACTGAGAGAAGAAGAAAATATGAAATTCTTGGCCACTTTTACTCTCTCGCTTCTCTTGTGGATACAGACATTCTGGTTTCAGGACATTTTGTCAACGATTTTTTGTCCGCGCACCTTTTTTTTCCAGTAGTTTTCGCTCACACGTAAAATAAGCAACAGTGACTTGGTCAAAGCGTTATATTTTAATCGGTACCTATGTAAAATTATATTGACAATATGGAAATGAGAAATTGAGAGAGAGGGAGGTGTTGTTATGGTTGCTCATTTTCTAAATGAAATGTTATAACCTCCTCCTTTTGAATCATCTTTTTAAAGTGTCATTGGTGAATATTTAGTTTTATTTCTATCCTTAAAATATGAATGTACAATATACGCGTTATATATGTATAGGTACTTTTCTTTATTTTTTCTTTACGAAATTATTAATTTCTTTTGAAAACATTTATATTTTTAAAACGTGACAAATATTCGTAAAACCTTTTCCAAGCGACATTAATCTCAATGAGCCGCAGTTGTGCCGACAGAAACAGCAAAAATGAATAAAAGAGGAAAAGAAACCAAAAAGCACGCAATCTTTAGTTTTAACCCATTTGTACATCGATCTTTTAGAGTCAAATACGTCAAATTTTGATCGTTTCGTTGTGCGTACACCTCGCCGCAGCACAATAGAAGCACAAAATGTAAAAGAAAAAATTAAAGTGCTTTGAAAATCATTAAATTTGACACGGAACCACCAACATTTATAAAACACACATTATATTATTATTCTCCTTTGATAAATTGATACATATTTTTTTACCATCAATTTAAATGAGAGTAATCAATGCAGAGTGTGCTAACATTTCAAAATCATGAGTTAAAAAACGCTAAATATTAAAGCCTAACAGAGCGGAGCGGCGTGCTGCCAGCGCGAGAGGCTCACTGGCGCCTACAAACCTAAGTGGATATTTCACGCATTGCACAATGCTTGAAGTATCCACTTAGGTTTGTAGGCGCTAATGCACGTTTCGCGCTGGCCGCCCGCCGGCCGTGCGGCGGCGCCTGAAGCAACTATTTCAGAACAGAGATGTTGCGTATTATACGAAATTGAACTTATTAAGAACGACAGGCATCCTTTAAAAGTACAGATCTTTCCTCGCAAAATAAGTCAAGATACTCAACGTACACAAGAAAAATCTAAGAGCCTTTAGCTGAGGCAAATATAGAGGTTCATCCGGTTCAGGTATAACAAGGTGGGAATTTCTTGAAAGATAATTAAGTCCTGTTACACCAAAGAGGTGTAGAGAGTTTTAGTGGATTTTGTCGATATTAATGAAATCTAAAACTATACAATTATTTTCAAACATGTTGAAATGAAAATTTTTATCATAAATCTGTATCTAGTCTCACCAACCATGCAGTGGAATTGTTGGCACTAATGACCATATTCTTTAGAAAAAATATTATTGTGTCCTTCGGTATGAAGTATGGAAAAACACACGTTACTCAATTTACGTATTTTATGTTTTAAGCGCTGCTGTCAGAGCCTTCAACTATATTTGACTAAATTTTAAAATTTGCAAAATATACCTCAGAATCATGCGATGACTTATAATAACGATGAATTAAACGATGTTGCTGAAAATTTTGACCCAATGTTCAATGTTCTTGAAAATATTACTTTGTTTAACCACAAAACTAGTTTTTTTCGCTGTGGGGGCTTGTGCCATATGGGTACCAATCTTTAAACGCACATTTGCCTCTATGACTCCATCACAAATCATGATACAAAAATAAAATGTTCGGTTGCAAATAGTATGTCTAGGTGTATGCTTTACTGCAAATATTTGCCAAAATTAGGGAGAAAATTCCGGTATACATGCCATTAATGACAAGCATTTCTGATGAACTGACGTTAAAATCGCTTGCTCCGCGTTAATTGTCTTCCCTCTTTCAATCCGCCTTATGCCAGTGCTCAAAAAATTCAGTGCTGAGGAAGTTTATGGCCGTGAAGACGTACGGGCGCAGATGGAAATCCAATAAATTAGGCGGAAATCTGAAAAACATTGTCATTGTTCCGACATGCTGCAAAATATTCAGAAACAACCAAAAATACGGACGGAGGGGCACGAGAAGTTGGTGTAAGAAAGCCGTTATTCCAAGTTTCTTCTTGGTGCCGTTGTTTACCGTTGCACCGAAATTAACATCGTCCGCAAAAGTCAGGGCTACCATGAGGGAAACAAAAAGCACTTTCACCGACGACATGTTTGGCGAGACGATTGATTTTCACGCAGCGTCGACGATAACTCGACCGGAAGACTGAAACAGCATTCCCGGATTCTTTCTTCGCGTTGTGCACTCTGTTATCAGCTTATAAATTTCCGGAGAAAAAAAATTAATTAGCGGCGAATCGACTGCGTACGATAACCTTTAATGAATCATTGTCATTTGTAGCCAATGATAGAGATATCTTTGCAATTAGCTATCGTATCCTTTTAATGGCATTTATTTAATTTCCTGCAAAGGTCGAGAGAGGAACACGTATCAGCGTTGCACAGCCTCATAATATTGTTGGAATATGATTTCTTAATCGTTCTAATATCCTAAGAATGCGCGTGCAGGTATGTGATTTGATGACAGGAATTTTCTGACAAGAAGCCGCAAATCTACTGTATCTATGAAAAGTGCATGACTCGGAGGAGGATTTGCCTGTGCTTACCTGTGATGCTTTCAAGCTTAAATCGTGGATTGATGGAACTTTATTCGTTTTTTGCGTATAATTTGTGAAATTTAACGTACGTGCCAGTGCCGCATTTAGGGGGAGGGGGGAGGGGGGTGACGAACACCCCTGGGCCCCCACCACAAGATAATTTGTTTCTCGTGTGCTACAAAAGGGCTGCCTAAATAAACGATAATCTTTCATTTTTAATCGCTCCGGGATCTATGGGAGGACTTCTGCTACAATCTGTCACCAGGACGCACAAAATCCGCAAAACTTGCATCGCGGTGCATAAAATGCATCCAAAATGCAGTCAATTTCCTAAATTTTTGAGGAGGGCCCAACGGGACCGCTTCCGCGCGGGGGGAGGGGGGGGGGCTATCATGTTCCTCCACTCCTTGGTGGGTGGAGTTAGGACTTAGTACCTTATTTTTAAAAACCAAAATCAAATTTCGAGAACCAAACAGAGAAAAACAAAAGTCATTGAAAATTGAAATTCATGATAATTTGTTCAGTAACTCATGAGCTTAATCATTTTCAGATACACCCCATAATAAGTAAATAAACACAATTACAGTATGACTGAGATTAGCTTAATCACCATTAGATAATGAGAAAGGTGAGACGCGCAATTAAAGGAATAAAATTGGATTCGTGCAATTTTGATTGATAACATGCACCCACATTTTGGTCGAGCTCCTTGATATCATCCGAGAATCGATGAGAAGGCATCAGAGGTCAAGTATTTCTGGAACATCAGAATCTAGCAGCGCGCCACTGCGTTTTAAATCCCTTAATAATAAGCATTGTGCAATATTTTGTAATCTAAAATTTTCCTATCCAATCCTAAAACAAAATCGTAGACATTTTCGTGTGGAGGGCCGAATGTGCAAATCAGTTGTTTGATACCTATTTACTCAGAAGTAAGAAGCAAGCATAAAATTCTGCTTACAATTTACATCGGTTCTATGACGCTGGAGTTCCCGACAAACAAGTTGGTTTTGCGCCTTTTTCAGCAATTACTCGTAATTAAGCTGCTCGTCTATTCGCTACTGACTCGGTGTAAACGCGAGGCAGTCTAGATGGGCAGACGTCTCAAATGTAGAGCAAATTGTATCGAATGTGCAGCAGGGAAGAATTGTCCCACATACCCGCTATTCCCAAATATTCTGTAGATTTCATTCAATTTTATCGAGAAAGCATGGACGGAACCAGTGGCGTGGCGTGTTTTGCGATCTATCGGTATTTCCCCGTCTGCAGCTGTGGTAAATAATCGATTATTAAGGTGTTCGCTGCGAACACCCTGTTTATCGATAGTTTTCCATAGGTTTAAGTGGTCTATCAATCTATATATCGCAAAGCACGCTACGCCACCGGGCGGAACTGGGAGCTTTTTGTGAAAGGGCCAGAAGGACGCCTTATCGAGGAGGGTCTGAGAGAGTACAAAAAGACACTCCTCCAAGTGGGATCTTAAAGATTTCACCAGCTCCAAAACGGAAATTTTGGTGGAACTTCCTTATATCCCAAAGGATGTCAGAGAGGCATCCGTGGTAAAATGTTGGAAAAACAAGTCGTCTAAGGGGCAATTTTGAGGTATTCCAACCGAAAAGTTGATCGGAATCCAAGTTTAAAGATTAAAGATTTTTCACGCACTTATTTGGAACATTTTTCACATTATCTTGAAGGGACCATGCAAGAAAATTTTGCGGGAAAGCAGGCCGACCGGCTCCCCCTAGTTCTGCCCATGCGCGGAAACCTGATGATTTTCCTTGAATTTTTCCCCCGCAATTTTCCTAGATCCCATTTATGAATAATCGAGTGCCATTTCCAAAACTCTCAAATAGATAGGTCGATTGGTATATTTTGAGGATAGTAAAAGTATAGTACCTATATTGGCTACATATAGTAAGATGAGATGAATTTCCTCCTGAAATTGCTCAAATATGTTTCAGAATCTTCCAAAAAGAAAACATTTTTCCAAAGACAATTTACTCCCCATCGGTACACAAAATGTTAGTAATACAAAAACTCTGAATTCATTATTTATGTTCAGGGTTAACGTTTGCTGTAATGTTATTTTCAATGTATTTACTTTTTTTCTCTCTCTCATTATCGGGACCGAACTATTTGCTACCATGAAATTGGACTAACGTACCTAACTACGACTGGGGAAGTAGGTGGTAACCTGTGATCCATTATGACCGTGGGAGCGACGACTCTCCTTCCTTCGTGTCATTTTTCAGCACACCTCTTCATGATGCATCTCTCTTTTCTTAAAGCCATGAAGTACTTCTTTCTTACCTTCATATCCTTATAAATAGAGAAACATAGAAAAAATTAACCATAGAGTCAAACTCATGAGTCTCTAGAGAATTTCTAGAGTCATGTGCATTCGTGCATGCTACCAGTGCATTCGCTGGAGGCAGGATTGTAACAGTTTGTTGCACAATTTTTAGAAATATCCAGGGAAATTTGTAGTTAAAATTCAAATTGCTCTAGGAAACGGCAACATGGCTGGATAATCGCCAGAAACTTCTTTTGAAGATTAGGTGACTCCTTCTGCACTGCAGTAATATCGGGGCGTTAAAAATATACGCACACAATTTTTTCCGCCGAGACTGCTCACGCGTGCATTCGGTTGCGTGTTTGCAAAGGGCAGAAAATGAGAGTTCTTAAGTCTAAACTGGTTATGTTTTGAGTAAACCCTTTGCATTAAAAGTGATAATCACGGTATTCCAGGGGAGGGGTGCTGTTTAGGAATTCTAAACCTGTACGTGGTGACTTTTTCCCCACTCTTCCTGCCATAAATCTATATGTATAAATATTATGAACATTTAAGTGTGTCAAAAGTCGCATACAATTGATGTTTAAGAGAAGAGTGTATCCCTCCTAACTGCCTGAGTTAATGACACATTAGTCCATTTTTGGACACATTATCGATCCATTTTTTTCTATCTTTTAGGGTAATAAGAGGCACTGCTCTCGCTAATTTCTCCATTATTTCAGAGGAGCAGGTGTGCCATTTAAGGAAAAGGAGTAAATTGTTTTTACCCTCTGAAATTCCTAACTTCGACTGTTTGTAGGATTTTGTGTCAACTTCAGAAGGAATTTTGAGTTTTTTTCCAAAAAATTGTGCCCCTCCCCCTTATCCTCTGAAATCAAGCCCCCTCTCCGAGATTTAGCTGGGAAAACACCTCAGAGAGCGAAATCCTCTGCTTTGGCCCATTGCTTGTTTAAGATTTTTTTTTTTACTTCCTCTTATATTAATGCGAATTCGTGTCAATTTACTGCGAAAATATTGCTAAGTTGACACTTAATTATGTGGGAGGCAGTGACCCCGCGGGAATTAGACCCGGAGCAACTATAACGGGCGCAGAAATTTTTGTTGACAGTTGAGGAGTAGAAACTCTCAGCACTCGAAGAGTTGCCGCGTTGCCCGGAAAAATGTGATAAGCATGAGAGGAAAAAAAAGATGATTTTATTTTGCCTTAGATCACATTTTAGTAAAATGATTAGTCCTGTGAAAATGGGATCAAGTAAAATTTGAGGAAATGCATCAATTCAGTCCGTTCCAGAGTGACATTCAGGCAACTTCATTCTCAAAATTGGTTCTTCCTTTAAATCGTACGTAATAGTGATTTTCGTGTGATTTTTATAATTTTAGTAGGAGTGAGAAATTTTGTGCTGAAAACCCTAGAATTCCTTTATTCGTGTCGTTGCATAGAAAGTAGTGTTTCGCACACTTATTGAATAAAAATCCAACCAAAAAATGAAAAAAGCAAAGTTATGACGAGGTATTTAAAGTTTGCAGCTAGATCAAAATATCATTACGGGAGAAAGATCTAAGTTTATATTCTTGCCGTGCCATGTTCAAGCCTTAAGCAGCTAGATCCGATTAAAACGTGAGTGTACGTCCACTTTTGCTACAAAAGTGAAATAAACTATGCGTAAACTTATCCTTTGGGACGATTGACTTAACTTATGTAGCAGTATAAAATGTCAAATTTTCAACCAAAGGTGATGCAAAAATTCCCCTTCCCTAAAAATTCGTCTCCGGAAACAATATTGTCCCTTTTTTCCCCCCAGAACATTCTTTTTTTTCCAAAAAAAATTTTACCATCCTCTTTTTTAGAGAACTTCCACGATCGAGGCACCTCCGAAATTCCATAATTCAACCGAAATGACACTTCTCAGGTGCTCATTGTTTTAGGCCATCATTTTTATCATGATGACAGTCAGATCCCGGCTAAACTGACAGCTGCACAAGCCTCCTGCAGATCGAACCAAATTGACGACAACAATGGTCGAACGTGTGACAGTTGACACGCAGAGGCAGCGAGTTCGTTAACCGGCTCAGAAGCCTCGACTCTCGATTTCTGGTAGAATATTTTTATCCCTCGCCACCACCGCTGCACCTCTCCGCGCGGCAACCTTCCCACTGTCGCTGCCAAATCTTACGCAATGAAAATTCTGGCAAAGTGGCAACAGTGGGTTTCGTCCATTTAAGCGCATGTAAAACAATCGATCGAGCCCCCTCATTTGGAATCGATCATTGAAAATGGTTTTAAATGGAGGGTTTTGCCGGTTCCGAGGATCACCACTGACCCTAATCATGGGCTCAAGGGGTAGAAACTTTATCATCACCCATTTGGCAACGTTGAAATGCCCTTTGCGCGGTAAAAAATGAAAATTAAAGAGGAGCTTTCGGGGGAATCCGTCCCCTTTTGCAAGTGATGTCATTTGCTCGTCTAAAAAAACTATTACTTAGCTACTGACAACTAAATAATTTTCTCGTGATATCCAACTTTTGCGCCTTACGTATGGAAAGATTTCAGTAAAAGTTGCCGAGTTGCATCTTCAATAAAATTGAATTATACACACGTACCTACATGAAAGCCGCTTCCCAGCGCTCTCTGGCGCTCTGCGACACGTAGCCGCCGAGTTTTCAAAGTTTTTTCTGTTTGTTGGCTCCAATCATTTTTATCAATCGGCGGCTTAAAGAAAAAAATAATGAAGAATTACGTCATTCATCCAAGCGTCACAAAGAAATGGAATTAATATGGATTTCGTATGTGTGAGTATATGTTCAATATTGTTACCGTAAATATTCACTCTGTGGCCATTTTCACCAGACTCTCTCCCAATAAGAAAATCCTTGACAAGCTTAAAATCGCTTAAAATCAAAAGGTGGTTCCAACCTTAGAAGTGCGGTGCGAAAAATATACCAAAGTAATATTTTTCGCACCGATAGCCAAATGAGAGACGAGCCTCTTTGGCCTCTGATTTAAAATTAATTTAACCTGTCTGTAAAATACATGTATGTGTGCCTTGATTTTTAAGTAGGTACAAAAATAGGAAAAGGACCGAGAGACATTCTGCTATTTGGACGTATTTCTACCAAACAGACCTATGTGGAGGTGAGAAATATGGGGTGTGTTTGTTAGTTCTCTGGCCGTAAGAGTGAATGAGAATAATAAAACGCCAGTGACGTCAACGGAGATGGAACCGCCGTCGTCCCGCTTCCGCTTCGTCTTTAACTCATGAGCCCTGTCCATAACGCTCTCTTGCCATGCTCGCGGCTCATGAAGCTCGCATTCAGTTGGCACATAGGTCTGTCTGATAGAATGTAAAATCCCGCTTTTACAATTCTTCAAAAGGAATCACGCCCACTTTTACATTGCTTCTTATGCAGCCTCGACGAGCACACCCCATATTTCTCACCTGCACATAGGTCTGTTTGGTAGAAATACGTCCATTTGTGGATGTTTGTGAGATTGACATTATAGAAGCAAGATGCAAATGGCTGAATGGGCGAAGAGGAAGAGGAAAAACGGAAACTGTACGTGTTTGGAACAATGGGCCGAAATACAAGGTCTGGATCACGGGCACTGCATTGCGCGTAACCTCATCAAAATTTTACATAAAGGGAATGACACGCCAGAACAAGCGGCTAGCGTTTGCATCAACGTTGATAAAGGTATGCAATACCGATGACATGATTCGATTATTTGGACTTAATTTGAAGACTTCATTTCTCACGAGGGCCTTTTCTCAAACTCACTGGAAAAAAAACACATTGGATCTAGAGTCCAGACTCTTGAAAACATTGACAAGAAAAAATAATCTTGATTCAATCAGATTTAAGCTTAAATCAAAAGGAAATCCGCTCAAATTAAGAGGTTTGGTTCTTGATTTAAGCAAAAATCCGATTGAAACAAGAGTATTTTTTCTTGTCGGTGTTTTAAGAGTCTGGACTCTACATCCAATGTGTTTTTTTTCTAGTGCTCTATCGACGAATAAGCACCTAACGGGGAGCTTTCATATTCATCTTGCCGCTCTCATCTCACGCCGCAATGCTGCCCTGCTAAGGAAGAACGCCGTACGAACATTCGAGAGTTGCCAAATTTTCCTTGATAAAACCTGCATTTTTGACGACATTCATGCATATTCTTCCTCGAAATACTCAGATATTTTAAATTATATTGCGCTCAAAATTGTCTGAAAAATTTGGAAAATAATATTCGCAATTTTCCCAGTAAATTCGGTTTTTACCGGAGGAAACTTGGCAAAGTCGGAAGGCTCATACGGCGTTCTTCTGCGGCACGGCAGAATGGACGACCTCACAATCAGACGAGGAAAAAAATCAAGTAGGTATCACCCGGTGACACTCTAGTGGCGAAAATGTTTTTATACCATCAACACATTTAAGCATAAAAACTTGTAAAAATTGCATAATCATGGTTGGCGTCTTTGCACTTTTTTTATAGAAAAAAGTGTCCGATCCGGTTCAGAAGTGAAAAAGTGCTCCTCTATTTATCATTTGAGGAGCCATGTTAGAAAATTACATGCTCGCGGTTTCGCTGTCTCTCCGGAAAACTCTCCTTTACATCGGTTGTGTATACTCAAATTACACTGTAGGTAAAGTTAAGTGCATGCTCAATTCATTGTATGTACCGTCATACAAGAAATAATGACCGCAATTAACAATTTTATGGGACGCGTTTTGGGGTCAAGATGGCCCCATCATGCCCCGGCACACATTGGGACGAGCCCATTACAGAAACGGGACATTCACGGTAAAAATTAAAATCATTAAAAGCAAGAACCAAAGATGTAGAAGTTACCTGGAGGGTCTAAACTTCCAGAATAACAAAGATTTTAACAATTTAATTGAGGAATATTCAAATGACAGGGAGACAGAAACGCGTGTTTCGAAAAGATGAAAAAAAGAGGTAAAAGCGCACGTATACAAATGTTGAACCTCTAGCTTCCGTGATGATTTTAAATGCAATTTTTTGTCATAACAATTGAATACAAACATAGACTATTCGTTTACGTCTTTGGTGATGATTACTTTTTACTTCCTGGGGGTCAGAGAGTGAATTCAAAATCGACAAGTCAAAAAACTAAAATTCAAACTTCAATTAGAGTTTTAAAAAAATGTCCAGACTTGTCCAAGGAACGGTTTGCAAATCGAGATTCTACGTATCCTTAGCTTTCAGAATCATATTAGTTTTCATCCGACTTCTTCCGACTTTGGAAGTTGCAAGGGAAAACATGAGCGCGGTTCGCTTAAAATCGAGCGCTTTCACCGGCCAATTCACGGTTGAGGTTGAGTGCAACGGGCTGCGTTGCTGGCCGCGCCGCGCCTCCACTGCGTTGCTTATCAGCTCGCTGCAATGCTTATCTGGTATGTAGGATACTGATTGATTGCTATCGTCTTTTTTTGTAGACCGATTTTTTATTTTGAATTTGCAAAGAATCGGATGATGTCGTGATGGAAACGGTGCTTAGAATCGAGACTGAAATTAAATGTTTAATTTCAACCAAAGTAGACAGTTTGACAGTGTCCCATGATATGTATTCCACCATGTTTGATGGAAAAATTTGCAATAGGTATATTAAGCGGCAATAAATCCTCATTCTTATGAATGATATCTCGGTAGTGCAGAAAAGACCCCTAAGAAACTCGGAGTTTCTGAAGTATGGAATTTTGCCTTGACATCTCAAGATTAGAACTTTTAAGTATCTGTTGCATATTTCGTATAATCAGGATTTTAGAAAATGGCCCTCAAAACGGAAGAAAAAAAGTCCTTGAAAAAAAGGGGGAAAAACATCATCTGTGTCAAAGAATGACAATATTTGGGAGCAACTTATTCGTTTATGATTTTCGGATTCACTTTAATGTCTGCCTGTTTATGAACTCATTCCCCTATAGTCAAATATATCGCTGCGGTTTTTGCGATAGGTAAGAAGATGGTAAGGGGGGGTGTTTATTCTTAATAGAAGCATTTCTCAATTTCAGGATAAGTGAATTCATTTTCTTTTTCAATGAAAAAAGCAAACGACACGCGCGTTAAATCTCTAATCCCATAATCATGCTAATCTGTTTATCAAATAGATTAAAACAGAGACTTGGCAACACAATCTTTTGGCGGGATTGTCACTATGAACCAAATACTGAACATAATATTGGATTCCTTTTCCCAAAAAGACCGAAAATGTCAAGTTTTGAGAAGATCGGCGAAAAATTATCGTCTAATGTGCGAATGTCCCGTTTTGACACCTTTTCGTCCCACTGTGCGGCAGCGAGGGGCCATCTCGACCCCGAAACGCGTCCCATAAAATTATTAAATAGCGCTAGTGAGTGCTCTACAAAAGTTTCTACAATAATGACCGTGTCTCAATTTTTGAGCATGATATGGCATCTTAATGACAGTTTCGTGGACTAGAGTCTAATTTTTTAGCCCCTCTGAAAACTTTATGAAAATTATTCCAGGTCAATTTCCACAGATCACACATCACTTGGTATCACGTAGAAAAATAGTAAAATTAACGACAGAGATGAATGCTGCCTTGCTAAGGAAAAACGCCGTACGAACCTTCAGGCGTTGCCAAATTTCTATTTACAATAAACGAATTTCCTGGTATACTTATGGATACTCTTCTTCCAATTTTCCAGATAATGTTGTTTGCGATTTCACCCGAATTTCCTGAAAATTTCAAGGAAAAATATTCATAACTTTCCTCAAAAATGAACATTTTACTGAAGGAAATTTGGCAACTCTTGAATGTTCATACGGCGTTCTTCCTTAGCACGGCAGAATGGTTTCATTAATTGTTCTTCGATAACAACCACGATGTTTTTGCCCTCTTTCCTAACTTTTTTCCATACTACACGGGAGGGCTGAAAGCTCAAGCTGACATCACACCGCCCTCCCGAGAGGCCATGTAGCCAGATTTCTTAAATTTACACTTAACGGAGCCGGTAATGACGCAATTCAGCAGGAGCATGTGGCACGCGTGTCGCGAGACCTCTCAGTGGCATGCCGGGATGAGTCATAAGTCACTCCGTAACTCACTCCTGACTCGCGCCACAAGTGAAGCATTGCTGCCAGTTTGTCGCAATTTCCCTGCATCTCCACACAAGAATGTTATCATGAAGACGAATTTCTCGGAAAATTTTGGCAACGGCACGACGAAAACTTGTCGAGGAGCGACACCAACTATCAAATTACCACCGACGCACGGTGTGGCGAAAGGCCGGTTTGCCCGGACATGCGCTCGACAACTTGCGTTTTGTTGTCAACTGTGGCCCTAAAACGCATTATTTTGTGGTTAAGAGGACATATCTAGAGCAATTTTTGTCGTAGATTTCAAATCTGCCCTTATTTTTACCATTAGAGTCATGAAAATCCGAGAAAAATTNTCAAACTGGGACAATAATCAAAGAAAAGGACTGTGGTGGTTACAAAGGAATACCTAAATGATCATTCATTTTTTCGAACCCTTATAATTTAAAAAAATTAATTTGAAGTGAAGTACGTATTTGGAGACTTTACACTTTACTGGGAGAACATCCAATGCCCAGCATGAGCATTGGAAACGTCATTCGTGAACTCAAAATGACCGACTTGTATCCGCTTTGGAATGAATCTTCATCTTGTTGGTTGAATCGGGTTTGAACCAATCAAAGAGCGGTATGGGCATGGCATTACTCTCCCGCATTCCGACTCTCAATCTCCTTCTCCATTCCTGTCTGTGATAACGTGGATCTTTGTTTACATCTTAGTCAAGGTGTTTCTATTTTATTTTATCTACTTTTTGTGTTATTAGTTCTTAATTTTGACATTTGATTTCATCATTCGCTGGGAAACAATGCATTATAGTAGTATTAAAACAATAATAAACGATTTGCATCGTAATATCGTGAATATAATCGGGTATAGTGTTTTACTTCCTGTTCCTCAACCCTTTACCTGGTCTCATGTTATCATCATTTCATCCGTTCGCTCCCAGTTTAAGCTGAGTAGGATAGTTGTGCAAGGATTCTTTTTGGTATGTAGCAGTTGCTAACTTTTTTATCTCCAATTTTAATACATTTAATCCATTTGTTAGAATGTTACGCCCAGACTGCGGAACTTCCCACCGATGAGTGATCTCGATACCCCCTTGAGATGGTCTGCACTCCTCGTATTTTGAGTTTAGTCCTATCTTTCAGGAACTCAAATCAATGATTCAATTGCGTTTGATGCCAAATTTCACAGAATTAACGGCATTTTTCAAAATTTTAGTCCATATATTCTGTGTGATTTCGCAGTGCCCTCACTAAATGACGCGTAACCCTTCAATTTTTAGTTTAGTCCAAAGACCTCGTAGGAACTTAAATTAATGAACCAGGTGGTGCTCTTATGCCAACTTTCGAAGAATTGAAGGCATTTTTTTTTATTTTTTTTCAAATCTACAGTCCATGAAAATGAGCTGTTTCGCGGAGCAAAGTGCCCTACTTTTGGGCCTCGTATCTCTTGAATTTTGAGTTTAGTCCAAAGATCTTTTTGGAACTTAAATTAATGACCCAGGTGATGTGTTTGATGCCCATTGTTAAAGAATTAAAGACATTTTTCAAAATTTACAGTCTTTCAAAATGAGCTTTCCGTGTGATTTTGCTAAAAATGGACAATTGAGCGTAGCCCCCCCAAATTTTAGCGTACCTCAAAATCGTTGGACGTGCATAAGGAGACCATAGATATGGTGTCCTGTGCCAATTTTGAATGAAATCGAACAGATAGATTCTGAGATATCGCTGTAGACAGATTTGGGGGACGCCACACGGACGGACACACATTTTTTCAAGTATGGTTATTTTTACTCCTGGGACCTTAAAACGTCTAGAAATGATGAAATTTCAACTTTTTTTTTTTTTTTTTTTTTTTTTTTTTTTTTGGAGGATGACAATACTTCCTCTCTACCCTATGGGAGCGAGAAAGTAAAAAGTTAATGCTGAGTAGGTTTACCAAGGCCTCACTCAGAGGTTCACAGCCACGTGATAACGTTGCTAAAATTCTTCAAATATTTTCCCTACGATTCTGTAAGTTAATGCGAGCTCTATTTTAAAATCGAAATTTTGCAGTACAGAATGGACCACTAGACAAGGTACGAATTTTAGAATTCTGATACATGTTCCTTAACCAAAATTTCACGTAAAACACGATGCGCACAACGAAAATTACCGAAACTCAATGCTCTGCGTGATTCACATCGCGCGCTAAACGGTATCATGACAGTCTCTGCGATATAAAAATCTGGCAATCTCAATCTTGACGCTTTGGCTCAGCTGTTGCAAATTGCTTATAATTTGAACAACACATGGTGGGAAATGAACAGTGCTCGATTGAAAGGCTTGCTGAAACTGTTGTGGTGCGCGATTTGACTCACGTAGAGCTTTGAGTTTCTTGTGAGCGGGCAGTTCAAATTCCTCGTAACCAATGTGAAATAAAAACGTTAATATCTTTGTTAGGAGTTGGTTTCAGTCATTTTCGTTGCACGAATCGCGTTCTGCGTACAATTTTGGTTAAGAAACATGTATCAGAATCCTATAATTCGTACCTTGTCTAGTGGTCCATTGCATATAATCAAGGCTGGATTTACTAGTATGTAGGCACACTGGGAACTTACCTGGAGGCCCGCACCACGAAGTTTTTTTTTTTTTTACTCCCGCGCCCTCCCTCTTCACATGAACGTTTTAATTTTTTCTGACCACGAGATTCTTCATAGTTTTTCGTAAGTTTATAGTTGAGTCGATAAGGTACCCTCTATTCTTTGTTTCCCGCACAACAATAAACGCCTCAAATTTTGTTTAAGAGGGTTTCAAATTTCAAATTTTCCGTCAAGCAGTCTCTGAATCCGCCACTGCTGACCTGTGCCGGGTAGGTTCGCCACTTCTCCCCCCCCCCTTCTCCGAGGAGGTGCACTTTAAATCCGGCCCTGCGTGTAACATTTTATGAAATTTCAAAAGACAAATTTATTTTGTCGAATTGTCGTCGTCTTTATCTCTTATTTTTCAGGATTCAAATTGGATTGTATCTTTTCTTGTCGCACTGTTGTCGACTGCTGAGGTCTCTTTATTCCTTTTTCAGATTGAGAAATCTCGGAAATTTCAATGGCGGAGCGAGAGATTCATACAAAAGACCAAAATGTAGATGAATCAGTTCACAGTTGTTTTCAAAAGGGAACAAGTTCATTTTTGCGTGAGCCTTGACTTGCATAAAAGGACATGCTAACTAAGACTCATCGAGGAATGGACTTGTTCCCTTGTTTTTATTCAAATAAAGAAATAATCGAATGAGATTCTAGTCTTCAAGTTTTTAATTACCTAGGAGGAACGTAAATAAAAATTCAGATTCAAGAGATATACTCTTACTAATATCAAAATGTTATACTACTCTCCACATACTTCTGTACTTGAAATAAACATTTATTAGACCGATAGTAAAATGTATTCAAATTTAGGGATGAAGTCAACGAGTGGATTCATCGGTACCTATTTTGTCTTTACGACGGACCAAAATCAGACTGAGTTGAAATAAAGTTATGTGATTGGTTGACTATGTATCACTTGATCTCTTTATCATGCCTTCATCTGGTCAGATAATCGAAAAATTATCGGCACCTCCTTAGGTAATCGACAGTGAATCGAATATTCAGCCCGATGAGAGGAAGATGAGAAAATAGAGTGATGTAACTGGCCAAACTGCAGATAGTTCCAATTTCCATTAATTTGGTATGGCTCATCGACTGATTGTGGGACACAAGCTTCACATAAATAAAAATCGCTCTACGACACATTTTTGGGCCTTTTGTAGCCCCGTTGCATGAAAAATTCTGGTTCCACCACTGCCCTCTGTTTCTTTGAATTGATGATATCGACAGAGTGTATTTTCTCATTGCTCAAAGCGTATAACTCCAATTCGGAACAAATATGATCTATGGATTTTTCCCCTGTCCGATGTTTCTTTTAATATTTGTCCTTCTAAAAAAACTCAGCCTCAACATTGTGATTATTTTGTAACAGCAACGCTTATCAGAAATCCGGATGTCCTATCCTTATCTGTGCGGTCGCGCTCAGTAAAAACACTATTTTCACACCCACGTGTTGTGAAAGATTGTGCAAAAAAATTGTTTTTACTATACTGCTTTCAAAGTAATCCCCTAACATTCCATATTCCCATTTGGCCCAAATTTGTATTTTAAGTCTTGAGATACGATATAATTTATTTTGTTACAAATCAAACAGCTACGTTGAGAACTTGGTACTGTTTTCCCTCTGATTAGCATTAAAATCGTTCCCACGAATTCTTTGAACAGTCACGATGAACTGCTACAGCGCCTTCAAATATCACTTGCATTCTGAACGATAACTATTCGAGCAGGAACGTTATGGGGTTGCATATTCGTCTCTCTTAAGGCGATTTTTGCGTGTGCCATAGAAACACGCCGTGTATGAACGGCCGTGATAGAGTAGAATCAAATAAGTTTTGCTCTTGGAGCCATCGTTTTTTAAAAAAGTGACTTTAGTTATTTTAAAACTTCAGCATGTTTTCTGAAGTCCTCATACTCTATGAAAGTCGATTTTAATAGTGGTCAATCTTCGTTTTCAACAAAAATTTTTTTTTGGCCTCTTTTATCACTGGAAGTTAAATTTTTTGTCCGTACCGTAGACCAACTAAACAGGCTTGTTTTTCCATCAATACGTGCAATAATAATACCGTTTTAAGTTTTTTTGCACTCATTGAGCTATATTCTTGTAGAAGAATAAAACAAAATATCCTTCAAAGTTTTTACTTTCAAAATTTAGCCCCCAAATTGCTCTAAAGTCCGATTTCTAGAATTTTGCGCCATCATTTTTCTCCTAAGAAAGCCAGGAAATGTATTTAAACGCTTAATTTTGATTAATTTCTTTAGAACTAACTTAGAAGATGTGGTAGACAACTTTTTTAAAGAATTTCTACAGGTATGCTCTTCTTAAAGCTACAAATTGTACAATTTTTTACTGGTCTACGGTACGGACAAACGGGCTACGGTAAGGACGAAGAGGCATTCGTAAATATTACTGTATGCAAGGGCCGAATTATAAAGAACTGAAATTCATTGGGGAATGAACTGCTAAGTTATAGCATAGCTTATAAGTGCCACTTTCATAAATTATTACAGGCAATAAAGGTAAAAAGAGTAAGTAAATCATTTTTTCAAACATAATGAACTGCTTTTGTTTTAAAGTAAACGCATTGAATAATTAGGGACAAATCTTAGAAGCTGAGTTCTTAAAACAAGCTTGACAACGTTAGAACGTTTTAGGTGCACTTTTACAAAAAAAGAAAGGAAACAAAAAGGTAACTTTATCGAAAATGTGGTCACAAATCACCTTAAATAAATATTTAAAGGACGATAAGAAAAAAATAAGTTAGATAGTAACGAGTAAATATTAAACGAATAAATTGCTATGAACTTCAGACGAAAAAGAGGACTCAAAGTTCTAAAAGAAAAAATGAAAAAAATAAAAAGATGGCGATCCTTATGTAATCATCGAAAAAAAAGCCTCCTTCTTCTAAGTCGCGTCGTACTAAAAAAAATACGTCTCTCTCTTTTTTTTTTAATTCCAAATTTTGGTGATAGATAAAATAAAGTAAAGTGGGATGATCTATCAAACAGCGCACCGATTTTTGGATGACTTTCGCATTTTGTCCGTACTTACCGTAGACCCGGCCGCATCGCGGGTGAGCTACGGGCTACGGTACCGGACGGCTACGGGCTACGGTACGGACGGCTACGGTGCGGACAAATCGTGATTATTGGCAACGGTGCTCGGGCATATTCACGCATGTGGTTGAAATTCTGGATTTGAGGTTAAGATATCAGAGCGTATCAAAATATACCAAAATTCGAGAGTTTGAAGTGATTTATGCATTAAAAAGGTAGGTATACGGTAAGGACATCCTAGATGGTCGTTAAACCCAGAAACTCATAAAAAACGGTCAAAATTTACCTTTTCATTCCGGTTTTTTCCTCTTCTCGGCTACAACGTGCACGACAGTTACGAAAACACAAAAAAAAGTAAACAAAGTTCTTCAGTGCTCCACTTTAGCGGACGAAATGATGCTGAAAACAGGGGGCTACGGTACAGGACGCGAATTTCGCTGCAGACAAGGCTGCTTGACGCAAAGACGGTCAATATTTTCACTTATTTGGATGAATATAACTGAAAATAATAAGTTAGGTACAAGTTGAGTGTGAATTTACAGCAGAAGTGGAAATATTTAGATGCAAGATGATGGTTGTGAAGCGTTAAAGTTGCGCACTTGAGTCGCAGACAGGCTACGGTACAGGACATTTCAGCTGTTTAGGGCCAAAATTCCGATATTAAATGGCAAAAACTGCCTATAGCGATGTTGGGATCTGATTAAGCGTAAAATTTTGAACAAATTTAAAAGAAAAAAAGGTCAGATTTTTCCATTTTGAAGGGCTAAAAAGTCGGGAAACATGGTAGAGCAAAACTTATTTGATTCTACTCGATAGCAGCTCCAAAATATTTCCCTTTTTGATTTGATATCCCGAAGTGGAGAGGTACGGACTGCTATCAATTAGAAATCTGGATAAAAAATTGAAGACTCAAATATTTGTTCCGGAGAATGATTTTTGTCGTCGTCTTTTAATTGGACTCAAGTAACACTTAAACTACTATTTCAAGCCATTCTGACGTTGGGATAGTTTCAGATTGGTCAACCCTCTAAAGGGACACGTCATGAAGAGAGCTTATTGTACCGGCAACTCTATAGTCCAGGCAAATAAGCCATGAAAAGGGCTATAGCCTGCAAAAATCCCGGGTAGCAAAGTTTTCATCGATTCCTATGTAATTTTTGACGCTGAATCCGAATTTCAACTTTGCGCCATTAAACTTGGACCGGAAAGTCGCCAAATTTGGCAAAAATGGCCTAAAATCGGACTTTTTTCCGGATTATGGCCTGTAACTTGCCAAAAATTGATCTGACGAAAAAATTAGTTATTTTTAGAAATAAAGCTCGTTAAATTTCCTATAAAAAAGTTCCTATACTTTTTTTTGCTCAAGGCAAAATCAAGCGCGCTGGCGGGCTCCAAACTTTGAAAAATGAGCGAAAATTTTGTTTTTTGCGGGTATTGGCCTGTGACTCGTCCAAAATTAATCTAACGACAATTTGGTTGTTTTAAAAAAAAAGTTCGTTAAATTTCCCATAAAAAAGTTCGTATATCTTTTTTTGCTCAAGACAAAATTAAGCGCGCTGGCGGGCACCGAACTTTGAAAAATGAACGAAAATTGCGTTTTTTTGCGGTTTTTGCAAAAATCCCGGGTAGTTATGCTTTCAGTAATTCCTACGTAATTTTTGACGCTGAATCCGAATTTCAACTTTGCACCATTAAATTCGGACCGGAAAGTTGCCAAATTTGGCAAAAATGGCCTAAAATCGGCCTTTTTTCCCGATTATGACCTGTAACTTGCTAAAAATTAATCTGACGATAAAATAGGCTTTTTAGAAGAAAAGCTCGTTAAATTTTCTATAAAAAAGTCCCGACACACTTTTTTGCTCAATGCAAAATCCAGTGCGCTAGCGGGCTCCGAACTTTGAAAAATGAGCAAAAATTGTGTTTTTCGCGGTTTTTGCCCGATGTCTTCTGTTTTAATCGTCCGACGAGTAATTTCTGGACAAATTAAGTGCAAATGATGAAATTTACACTTAGTGAAATGATTGATGTAAATAATAAGGATAACCCAACACATTACAGTATGCGCAATTTTCGCACATTTTACAAATTCCGGAGCCCGCCAGCACGCTTGATTTTGCCTTGAGCAAAAAAATGTATGGAAACTTTTTTATGGGAAATTTAACGAGCTTTATTTCTGAAAATAACTAATTTTTTCGTCCGATCAATTTTTGGCAAGTTACAGGCCATAATCCGGAAAAAAGTCCGATTTTAGGCCATTTTTGTCAAATTTGGCAACTTTCCGGTCCGAATTTAATGGCGCAAAGTTGAAATTCGGATTCAGCGTCAAAAATTACATAGGAATCGATGAAAACATTGCTACCCGGGATTTTTGCAGGCTCTTTTCCTTGTTTGCCTGGACTACTATCATATCGCTAGTTAGTGATCAAAATCTTATAGGGCAGCTTGTCCTGTCCAGTGGTCTCAGCATGAAGTGAAGCTCTCATGCTGATCGAAATGACTCCGTGGAATCTTTTGCGACCTTTGATCATTTCGGTAAAACGCTATCTAAACTTGCCCTGTTTTTTCTAAAGGGAGCCAGGGCTTTAAGACTGAAAAATTGAGGGTCCTTCGGCTCAAAAAATCAACACGCAAATTCTTAATTAGTCCTCAATTTCTTTATTGTCCATTTTGCTTGATTTGCTTATTTTGTAACAATGAATACAAATGTGTACCAATTATTAAGAACAAAGACAAAGGTACACAGGCAGCCCAAAACGGCCCAAAAAAGTATTAAGTTTTGTTTATACCATTGACACATATGTCCAAAGTGTGTAATGGTACGATCAAATGTATAAAGACTGGTTTTTAAGTCTGATCATCTTTATTGTATTAAATTGTTGTATTGTATAATACCTAATAATAAAAAAAGGTATGAAGCGAGTAGTCTCTTTTAAGGAGAAACAAATTCAACCTTATTCTTAGATTCGATTTAAGTAGTGCTTTTTTATGTGCTTTTAGATTTTCTAGTAAGCCGACCAATTCAACAGAGACTAGGATTACGAATCGCACAGATGTGGTAAGCAACTCATAATTACCTTTTGAGATTTTTAAGAGCTCATAATGAATACTCAGAACTTCACTTACCAATCGAGGAATATGTGTACCCCACACAATTCCCCACACATGCAACATCTCCATTCTTTTCTCTGTTTTTACGTGCACCATGATCCATTTGATGACCACTTATCACTTAAGCTTAAAGTGGTTCATAATCCTCCAATCTACTAACCATTCATCTCTGTAACTAGGAAATTTCCAATGTCGATCCGTCCAAAGTGTGTAATGATAAGATCAAATGTATAAAGACTGGTTTTTAAGTCTGATCATCTTTATTGTATTAAATTGTTGTATTGTATAATACCTAATAATAAAAAAAGGTATGAAGCGAGTAGTCTCTTTTAAGGAGAAACAAATTCAACCTTATTCTTAGATTCGATTTAAGTAGTGCTTTTTTATGTGCTTTTAGATTGTATGGTAAGCCGACAAATTCAAAAGACAGAATTGCGAATCGCACAGATGTGGTAAGCAACTCATAATTACCTTTTGAGATTTTTAAGAGCTCATAATGAATACTTAGAACTTCACTTACCAATCGAGGAATATGTGTACCTAATTGTTTCAGACGCTCGATGGACGGGGTGAGGTAGGGTAGTAAGACGGTCGATGGGCTGGAGTATTTCGCGCATCATTAGCGCAAATAACGTGTTAAAATGGTTTAAAAATGGAAAAGATTCCAGGGAGGAAAAGAAAAGTCTTTCGACGAGTCACCAAAGTGATCCAGGGTTTCAAGTTCCAAAAATCGCAAGTCCCGAGTCCAGAAAAGATTCCAAGTCCGAAAGGAAGAGAGAGAGTTGTGGTCGCAGGGCCCAAGCCAGAAATGAGAGTGAGTTCTAACCGAGCCGAGGCTCTCGGCTAGAATACCAGATCAATCGCCGATAAAAAGGAGCGTTCGAATTTTTTGAAGTCTTATCAAAAGTCGTAATGAAGGTAATTAAGATAAAGAGTTAAACTCTTATCTCGATATCTCAGTATACTCACAATCAGTTTTGAATACTCTCGATTAACGTAGTTCAGTCTTACATCAATTTTGTGCGTAACCTCCGCACCCTCTTCGCGCCTATTCTGCCGTGTTGGGGAAGAACGCCGTATGAGCCTCAGACATTGCCAAGTCTCCTCCGGTAGAAACTGAATTTACTGAGGAAATTGCGATTGTTATTTTCCAAATTTTTCAGAAAATTTTGTACACAATTTAATCTAAAATATCTGAAAATTTCAAAGAAAAATATGCATGAATGTTGTCCAAAATACATGTTTCATCAAGGGAAATTTGGCAACTCTCGAATGTCCATACGGCGTTTTACCTTAGCACGGTAGCATTCTGCTCCTTCGATTTTTGTCAATTTTTCAGAAAACCATCGATCACTGTAGGCTAATAATTGTTGAAACTTATAGAAAAAGCGATAGACTTAGAAGACCAGGGGAAAATGAAGCGATCCTATTGGTCGGAAGGAGTGGTTGTTACACATCACGGGGGATAATGTTGGACTAACTTTAGGGTCTCTTGTGGGTTGCCGTTTGTCTTTTAGTTACCTTTACAGTTCATTAAGTCAAGGGCTGCCGTTGGTTATTTAATACTAACCTCTTTTTTCTATTGCAACCACCCGCTCCCACATCGGATCGTTCCACTTTCTCATTGTCATATTCGTCTTTTAATTGCTTTATCAATCAATCCCAATAATCTGGCTGGGCTGAATTGAAAAAAACCCTCCTCATGCGAATGAGAAGATCAGTTGAGTAGAGACCATGTAACTACCAGGTTCATCAGGCTCCTGAAAAAGAGGAGGGAAGGAAGGGGCAAAAGTTCCCCCAGTAAAACAATACTTAGAAAAAATTAGGACCAATTCAAAGATAAACCAGAAAATTAAATGAAAATAAAAGAGAAAAAAAGAAAAAAAGACATGTGAATAAGGGAAAGGTGAACAAGTTGGTTTTTGCAATCGCTAGCGATAGCAATATTCGTCATGGGAACTTTTGCTTCTGGGATATGAAAATTTTAAGGTACAGTTCGTTAGTAGTATCTTCAGAATTGAAGGGGCTATGTAATTTTGTGTCGACATCTCTTTTTTAACATTTTTAATTTTTTTTCTTTGCATACAAGAAAGCTGTTATTTACCAATTATTTATTTTCGTTGGATTATGTATGGTTTTTGGAAGTTAACGCATTTAACTTTCAGTTTCGTTTTTTCGGCGTAAAGTATGATATTTTTACTCTACGCATATG
>NW_017547195.1:1271360-1298098 GCF_001854935.1 Bemisia tabaci
AGCCCCGTTGCATGAAAAATTCTGGTTCCACCACTGCCCTCTGTTTCTTTGAATTGATGATATCGACAGAGTGTATTTTCTCATTGCTCAAAGCGTATAACTCCAATTCGGAACAAATATGATCTATGGATTTTTCCCCTGTCCGATGTTTCTTTTAATATTTGTCCTTCTAAAAAAACTCAGCCTCAACATTGTGATTATTTTGTAACAGCAACGCTTATCAGAAATCCGGATGTCCTATCCTTATCTGTGCGGTCGCGCTCAGTAAAAACACTATTTTCACACCCACGTGTTGTGAAAGATTGTGCAAAAAAATTGTTTTTACTATACTGCTTTCAAAGTAATCCCCTAACATTCCATATTCCCATTTGGCCCAAATTTGTATTTTAAGTCTTGAGATACGATATAATTTATTTTGTTACAAATCAAACAGTTACGTTGAGAACTTGGTACTGTTTTCCCTCTGATTAGCATTAAACTCGTTCCCACGAATTCTTTGAACAGTCACGATGAACTGCTACAGCGCCTTCAAATATCACTTGCATTCTGAACGATAACTATTCGAGCAGGAACGTTATGGGGTTGCATATTCGTCTCTCTTAAGGCGATTTTTGCGTGTGCCATAGAAACACGCCGTGTATGAACGGCCGTGATAGCAGCTCCAAAATATTTCCCTTTTTGATTTGATATCCCGAAGTGGAGAGGCACGGACTGCTATCAATTAGAAATCTGGATAAAAAATTGAAGACTCAAATATTTGTTCCGGAGAATGATTTTTGTCGTCGTCTTTTAATTGGACTCAAGTAACACTTAAACTACTATTTCAAGCCATTCTGACGTTGGTGTTGGGGTTGGGATAGTTTCAGATTGGTCAACCCTCTAAAAGGGACACGTCATGAAGAGAGCTTATAGTACCGGCAACTCTATCATATCGCTAGTTAGTGATCAAAATCTTATAGGGCAGCTTGTCCTGTCCAGTGGTCTCAGCATGAAGTGAAGCTCTCATGCTGATCGAAATGACTCCGTGGAATCTTTTGCGACCTTTGATCATTTCGGTAACGCTATCTAAACTTGCCCTGTTGTTTCTAAAGGGAGCCAGGGCTTTAAGACTGAAAAATTGAGGGTCCTTCGGCTCAAAAAATCAACACGCAAATTCTTAATTAGTCCTCAATTTCTTTATTGTCCATGTTGCTTGATTTGCTTATTTTGTAACAATGAATACAAATGTGTACCAATTATTAAGAACAAAGACAAAGGTACACAAGCAGCCCAAAACGGCCCAAACAATTATTAAGTTTTGATTATACCATTCCTCTTAGTAATTTCAAAAATGAAACACACCACCCCAAAACTGCCTTGTCAAAAGTGAGAGGTGAAAGTGCTTCGTATACTTTTTTGAATTGGCTCGTCACACATGAAGCAGCTACGTCTTATGCAAATGTTGTTTGTACGATTAGTCCAGAAATGTACACATTTTTTTCTGCTGTCGGCGGATGTCTTCTCCAGTTTTTATTTTGTCGTGGCATATGGATCACACTCAAACAGAATAATTGATGGGTACGTATAATATTCTCAAACTCTTTCATGGATCGTTATCCGAGTTCTCATCTTAAGAAATAGGGATTTATAGGGAGGACTGTTAAAAATTTAGGCAATCACTCAAAAAGTGACACATCGTTTTTAAACGTTTTCTTTTTTTGAGTGTGTCAATGTACCCATCCTCACCTAACGTTACAAATTCGCCATCTTTATTTTTCCTGCCACCCTTGCTTTGAACGAAACAAAAAAATAAACAATTACAAATAGATTGTGGTTTGTGAACTCTGCCTAAAAAATAAAAAAAAATAAAGCAAATAAATAAAGATAATTTCAATTTCCCCTCCATCTAATCCAATAAGGGAGCATCTCTGACTTCAAATAGAGATATTTAAACATGTTGGTAGCGGTATTTAAAATTTATATAAAATAAGAGTCACTTTTATACCGTGCATTATATGCGCGGTTAAAAGATGACCCTTATGTTATAAAACAGAGATCGTCAGCTAATACAAAATGGTCATAAATATGAATTATCGAGAGTTTAAAGTTTTAGCACTTTTAGTCACACCTTTACTCCCAATGGAGATGTTTTCTGCTGTGAGACTCGTTTTCTCTGAAATCAACTCCCAAGCTCAAAAAAAGCTTCAAGTTGAGGCCAAAATGGAGGGGATATCCCACGCTATCCTGGGAGTCCACCTCTACATCAAGACAAACTCTCCATGCTAAGATAGAGAGCAAATACATTAGCAGCTGGTTGCCGTGTTTTCAGTTTTAGAGTCCCCAAATAAAGTGGCAGCCCTGTCGATGTATTTGCTCCCTATCTTTGCATGGAGAGTTTGTCTTGATGTAGACGTAGACACTCAGGATAGCGTGGGATAGCCCTCCATTTTGACCTCAACTTGAGAGCTTTTTTTGAGCTTGGGAGTTGATTTCAGAGAAAATCAGTGGCACCATCGTGTTTCTCGCGAACTTAAGGATCAATAGTCAAATCGCAAATTCCCCACACATGCAACATCTCCATTCTTTTCTCTGTTTTTACGTGCACCATATGATCCATTTGATGACCACTTATATCACTTAAGCTTAAATTGGTTCATAATCCTCCAATCTACTAACCATTCATCTCTGTAACTAGGAAATTTCCAATGTCGATCCGTCCAAAGTGTGTAATGATACGATCAAATGTATAAAGACTGGTTTTTTAAGTCTGATCATCTTTATTGTATTAAATTGTTGCATTGTATAATACCTAATAATAAAAAAAGGTATGAAGCGAGTAGTCTCTTTCAAGGAGAAACAAATTCAACCTTATTCTTAGATTCGATTTAAGTAGTGCTTTTTTATGTGCTTTTAGATTTTCTAGTAAGCCGACCAATTCAACAGAGACTAGGATTACGAATCGCACAGATGTGGTAAGCAACTCATAATTACCTTTTGAGATTTATAAGAGCTCATATTGAATACTTAGAACTTCACTTGCCAATCGAAGAATATGTGTACCTAATTGTTATTGACGCTCGATGGACGGTGTGAGGAAGGAGAGTGAGACGGTCGATGGGCTGCAGTATTTCGCGCATCCTTAGCGCAAATAACGTGTTAAAATGGTTTAAAAATGGAAAAGATTCCAGGGAGGAAAAGAAAAAGTCTTTCGACGAGTCACCAAAGTGATCCAGGGTTCCAAGTTCCAAAAATCGTATGTCCCGAGTCCAGAAAAAAGTCCAAGTCCGAAAGGAAGAGAGAGAGTTGTGGTCGCAGGGCCCAAGCCAGAAATGAGAGTGAGTTCTAACCGAGCCGAGGCTCTCGGCTAGAATACCAGATCAATCGCCGATAAAAAGGATCGTTCGAGTTTTTTGAAGTTTTATCAAAAGTCGTAATGAAGGTAATTAAGATAAAGAGTTAAACTCTTATCTCGATATCTCAGTATACTCACAATCAGTTTTGAATACTCCCGATTAACGTAGTTCAGTCTTACATAAATTTTGTGCGTAACCTCCGCACCCTCTTCGCGCCTATTCTGCCGTGCTAGAAAAGAACGCCATATGAGCCGTCAGACGTTGTCAAGTTTCCTCCGGTAAAAACCGATTTTACTGGGAAAATTGCGAATATTAGTTTCCAAAATTTTCAGAAAATTTTGTACACAATTTAATCTAAAATATCTGAAAATTTCAAGGAAAAATATGCATGAATGTTGTCAAAAATACATGTTTCATCAAGGGAAATTTGGCAACTCTCGAATGTCCAAACGGCGTTCTACCTTAGCACGGTAGCATTCTGCTCCTTCGATTTTTGTCAATTTTTCAAAAAAATCATCGAGCACTGTATGCTAATCTTCTTCTTAATATATAAATTGAAAAATAGAATGAAATAATTGCGAATTAACCACTGTACTAATTGCGAGGGGCGTTGGTTCATTTGAAAGGTGTTATACTCAATGCTTCGGGAAAATTATAAATTATTTTCTGGGGTCCATCCCCGATTTTTAAATCCCTAAAAACTCATAAATTGGATGAGGGGAGGTAGGGGTTTTTTCTTTTTTGTTTTTCGGAAAAGTTTTGTTGCTACGCATCTTACTTTACTATTTGCTGTCTTTTTATCAGCTGTTTTCATTCAACAATCATCATTAAATGAGGTTACCTCCAACACTCAACTGCCATCAACTTACATTTGTCTTTTCCCGCGTTTTTTTACGCTTTGTCATATTATCTTCCCCCGTTTTTCCTTTTCCAATTTTACCCCCAAATCGTGATTGGCTCCATCTTTTTCCTATTTCCAATTTTTCCTCATCAAGTCAATAACCTCCAATTTTTCGGAGGAATTTTTTTCCAAATACGGAAAACGGAAAGAAGAAGGAACAGGAACAAGAAGAAGAAAAAGCGGAAGAATTGGATGAAGATAAAGAGGGAGCAGACAATGAAGAAGAAAAAGAGGGAGCAGAAAATGAAGAAGAAAAAGAAGAAAAAAAGAAGAAAAGAAAAAAGGAGGAGGGAAAAAGAGAAGAGTTGAAGGAAAAATTAGAAAAAAATCAGGGCAGAAATCGAAAAAGAAGAAGCAACAATTATAAGGAAAAAAAGTAAAGTAATTAGAAGATAAAAAAACCGATACTTAAAACTTAGTTTGAAAGCAAAGGTAAAAGCTTAAAAAGAAGTTTTGTATGAAGGTTTAAAAAAAATTTAATTTAAAGTTTACAAAATAAAATTACAATTTTTGAAAAAATTTGTTATATTTAATACTTCAAAGAAAAAATTAGGACCAATTCAAAGATAAACCGGAAAATTAAATGAAAATAAATGAGGAAAAAAGAAAAAAAGACATGTGAATAAGGGAAAGGTGAACATGAAAAATAAGGGGCTGCGAAGCAGCCCCATGAGCCCCTAGTAATTGTTGAAACTTATAAAAAAAGCGATAGACCTAGAAGACCAGGGGAAAATGAAGCGATCCTATTGGTCGGAAGAAGTGGTTGTTACACATCACGGGGGAAAATGTTGGACTAACTTTAGGGTCTCTTGTGGGTTGCCGTTTGTCTTTTAGTTACCTTTACAGTTCATTGCAACCATTAAGTCAAGGGTTGCCGTTGGTTATTTACTACTAACCTCTTTTTTCTATTGAAACCACCTGCTCTTATAACGGATCGTTCCACTTTCTCATTGTCATACTCGTCTATTAATTGCTTGATCTATCAATCCCAATAATCTGGCTGGACTGAACAGACAAAAACCCTCTTCATGCGAATGAGAAGATCAGTTGAGTAGAGGCCATGTAACTACCAGGTTCATCAGGCTCCTGAAAAAGAGGAGGGAAGGAAGGGGCAAAAGTTCCCCCAAACAGTTCCAACTTTTTGCAACTAAGTTCCATTATGCTCCAAATTTTCTGTCTGAAAGTACCAACTTGTTGAAACTTTTTTGATCAATGTATTCACTATGTTGTTTGGAAGTCGCAACTTGTTGCAACTAGGTGGCAAGAAAGTTGAAACTAAGTTTCAACAAAGTTTCAAGTTTGTTGCAACATTTTGATCGGAAATGGCTACTTGGGTGTGATGAACAAACACGCTGACAGCATCTCTGCACTTCCAACTCAAGCTCCTAATCACAGTGAAAAGGCAATCTAACCATAAATTAGGCTCAGAAAATATTTGTACTGAGTTTAACAGAGAGTAGCCAAGTCATGTTTTTTTTATTTTTAACAATTTATTTTTTATTTATTTATTATTGAGTTAAATGTGTGCTTTTGGACACGAGTTGTGATCCCCACCAAAAAAACAAAACCAACGAAATATCTCTAGTAAAAATGAATCAGTCAGACTGATGTCAGACTGATGTCAGACTGAATCAGTCAGACTCAGGGTAGTTTATGAAACATACATAGCCTGATGTCAGGCTGACTCACTTTTCCCAGGGATTAGAATCTTCATCGAGGACTTTGCTTTCATTTTTTGCCCTGGGTCTTAGAGGCAAGAAATAATTTTTAACCCTTTCTCTCGATGTTTGAACCTCAAGTTAATTTATTCCTATCTCCTTGACCAACAATGAGTGTCCATAAAGTCCATTTTGACGACTAGATTACTCAAAATCCGTGCTATAGTTCTGAACTAAAAGGGAAAAAATTCAATTTAACAAGAAAAAGTTAGTAGTAAATCTGCTGTCTTTTGGTAATTATAATGGGAATTTTAAATCAACGTAACATTTTAGAAGGGTTCAAAACTTGCAATATCTGTCCATATAATATCATACATTTGTAAATCAATGCGATAAATTAAAACAAAAAATCACTCAACACATGCTACACGATGGTGAATGTGCAAAAACACGTATCTTGTTGACGGTGTTTTAAAATATCCACTCCCAATTCATTTTATCAGAGAACATCGAACCAACACTGTTGCTAGAATTTTCACTGAAAATTCTTCACACATGCAGAGAAAAATGAACACAGTAAAATTTTCAAGAAATGACGTTGAGTATTTTTCTACGTGATAAATTACTTATGTCAAAAAGTATGCAGCGTTGCAGATCAGGATACGTATTTTTTAATAGTTTCACCATTGAACATTTCTTCCAGCTTCTCGTGACACGATCTGCAACGCTGCAGACTTTTTGACACAAGCAAATTTTTATGTGGAACTCAACGTCATTCCCTGAAAATTTTAACCGTTTTAGGAATTCTTAGCTGTGAAAAAAAAATATCTATTTTTAATCTTGGCATGGTATAGCCAACTTTGACTTTCTGAGGTTTTTCTTGTTGCATTGCTTAATGCACACATACCTATATTTTCTTGTATTAATTCATGATTTCACTTTTCCCCTTTTTTTGTGTTTTCTGTTGGCTTTTTGTCTCAGTCTCTAAATTATTTGTTTTTTGATTCATTAATGTTGGATACAACTTAAAATATGTATGGCATTTGAAATAAACAGTCAAGTGTCATTTGTTCTTATCATTTACAGTTACTTTACTATTTTAATACAAGCTCGGAGTGTTTTGTTCTGTCAACCTGTGTTCTGTTCTTATGATCAAACTTTTGCTCTCATAACAGAAACACTCTGCCAAAGATGGAGGAGATGTATTCGGGTCTCAATTTTTCACTGTTCTCCCGAATGTGAACGACTTCTCACTGAAAGAATGGAGCTGGAGCTGACCACAGCGAGTTAACGCCTCGCGCCCGCGCGCCTTCAATTCTGCAGATGCAACGAGCACATCCATCAAGGACGAATAGTTGTATCCCTGCGCCGTCATCAACGCGCATCCTTTCCCTTGCTCTCAAGCGGGCCATGCATATGGCGCGCTTTATGGCGATTGCCGAGAGACCAGCTCTGCCGTGGTGGTAGCGAAGAGAGCCGTAAGTTCAAAAATGAAGTTTTGAGAAAATGGCCTCCGTATAGCTTCGGAGCGGATAATTTTATTTTAGGAAGCCTCCGTTCTTTTTCAAATTGCCACCAATCATTTAAAGACTCTTTGAAATCGTTCAGATGATTATGAATTGACCTATTTTATTTCAACTATATAAAAAGAATATTAGTGATTTTCATCTCAGGCCAGCAAGAGAGCCGTAAGTGCAGTCCTCAGCATGCATTCGTGGTTGCGCTTTGGACACACAACAAACACATTTTTAGGTTAGAAATTGGTAAGAAAGGGTGGCATTTCACTTAAAAGCTCTGTTTCCACTAGCTCGCCTCTGAAGGAATAATAATAGTTATGACTGTCCTGTCTGAAACTGAGCTTCTAGGATCTTTTTTGGATTTTATCAAACTTCATATAGCAAAGAAACCCCGTTTAGTAAACGCTAAAAATGGGACCAGTTTGAAACGATATTTTTGACGGGTTACAAGGACGTATATTCAGGCGGGCGATGATGATGGTTTGCTGATTGATAAAAAACTCAGCTTCAAGCTCCGCTTTTCCACGTCACTCGACTGTTGGCTTTTGATTTACCGGATTTCGAATAGCTTTTTCTCCTCTTAGAAGTACTTTTTTAACTTTTTATTGGCTTTTTCATTTCCTCACGATGTTTTTCATGAGTCAGCCGACACTAAAACTCTGTAAAAAATTCGGGCCACTGCCCAATTTTTGCAATACTTATTTAAGGGGTGGGGGTCTAGGAGGGTGGAGGGGAAGCGGGGCTCGTCTCGAAATTTGATCGGTACAGGAGGGCCCTAAAAGAAAGTCTGGGAGATGATTTTCCCTTAAGCTTCTTCAGTTGGTTTGAAGTAGAACTTACGATGTTATTTAATGCTATCTTGATGGGGCGATAATAGACAGCGGGTCATTAATTTAATGAGACAAAATTTCGATAAGAGCTTGTTATACAGCAACAGCAACATTAAACCAAGTCTACTGGATTTGGAAACGAGTGAAAATAGTTAAAACAATGCCTTAACAAAAGTGAACTCTAAAATGTACCTAATTTTGCATACTTTTTGATTCGTTCATCACGAAGTAAAATACATATCTAATTCAAATGTTGCCTCTTCGATCGGTCAAGTTATTTACGCAGTTTTTGCTGCTGTTTGAAGCAATTGCTCCCAATTTTCTTTTTGTTGGAGCAAATGAGGCAAACTCAAACGGAATCGATGGGTACGTACACGTAGTCTTCTTAAGTTCTCTAAGGGGTGTTACCTGAGCCAAATCATAGGAGGGGTGCAACTTAATTGAGTATGAAGGACTTAAAAAAATATCCGAAAATACCCCCAAAAAATAGCAGAGAGAGAGGTAGGTATAATTAAAGATAGCAATCTGCCCCGCAGTCCCACAGACTCCTGTAACTTCAGCGTTTTTTGTCCGTAGGAAAGGAAAGTCTTCCTCTAATGAAAGTAATTGACCTCAACCGGTCTTTGAATCCCATCAATGATACATTTTCACGTAAACGAAAGTGGTTCCATACGTTGAAAAATTCTCTTTTCTCATGGTTATATCATTTCTCGATTGGAGCGTACCAATATCAATAATAGCGTACCGATAATATCATGCTAATTTTTGCGGTGAAGCACTCTTACACCTGTGTGGTATTTAAATAAAAAACAATCCGAATTTCAGCCTAATAATACCAAGCCCTCTGATCAAAAAACGATATTGACCTCCAAAAAACAAAAGAAGTGGCTATTTTTAACTTTCAGACCCACATGTGCGTAGTACTCAAGTATATTTTACGAAAAGGCTTTAAAGATCGTCTGAAACATTATTTTCATCAGATAAGTCTCTTTCATGCGGAAAAAATAGGCGCAGGAATCACTGAAATCCAGCGTAGGCTCTATTTCGGACCTACGCGAAACCTCATCTGCGACCATATTTTTGGCCAAAAAGTTATCATTAGGGAACTCTCGGAAGAAAGGCAGAGGGGGAAGAGGGGTAATTATGCAGTACACCTCAGGCCAAGTTGCATTATTTCAACTATTTCATCCTCGAACAAAAAAGATGTTCGATGGTGAACAAATTACAAAAGTGTAATCATATTTCGTCCCATATAGCTTGCATTGCAATGATGCTAAGATTGTGCAACTTCATCCTTTGCAATAAAATTGCGGAAATTGTGAAAAACTATGAAATTTAGATGGTAATTTTTCCACCAATCACAAGTATGGCGGTTGAAAAACGACCGTTTTGAATGGGTCGGTTCCAAAAACAGCTTTTTTTGAGTTTGAGAGGTCATTTCAAGGTTTTTTAGTAGCGCTATCGTTTTTTCGTGAAATTTGCCATAAGAATCAGGCATCAACTTGCAAATCCCCGCACCTTGCAACAAGCCCATTATCAAGAGTTAGACGTTTTAGCACTTTTAGACACACCTTTTCTCCCGACTTTTTTCCCTGTTTTTACCTGCACCATACGATCCATTTGATGACCACTTATCACTTAAGGTTATAAATTGGCTCATAATCTTCCAATCTACTAACTATCCCTTCCTGTAACTAGGAAATTTTCAATGCCGATCCGTTCAAAGTGTGTGATGATACGATCAAATGTATAGAGACTGGTTTTTAAGTTTGAGCATCTTTATTGTATTATATTGTTATATTGTGTAATACCTAATAATAAAAAAAGGTGTGATGCAAGTAGTCTCTTTTCAGGAGAAACAAAGTCAACCTTCTTCAATTCGATGTAAGCAGTACTTGTTTATGTGCTTTTATATTTTCTAGTCAGCCGACCAATTCGTCAACAGAGACTAGGATTACGAATCCCACAGATGTGGTAAGCAACTCATAATTACCTTTTGAGATTTATAAGAGCTCATATTGAATACCTAGAACTTCACTTACCAATCGAAGAATATGTGCGGCTTATGGTTTAAATATCAGAATTCATATAGTTTTGTTATTACAGTGCGCATTTTTTCGTTACTTTTATTTTTAAAAAAAAGCATGCTCATGAAGAAAACTTCAGGGCTATCTTTATTATACGGATATAGATTCCCGTTGTTTTCGCTTTACAAAAAAACGAGAGGACACCGATGAAATGACGGAAAAATGTACCCGAATTTATAGGCTGTTGGACAATTTTTTTTAAATTCAATTTTGGAGAGTAAGTGAAAAATTAAAATGAATCTATTTATCCGTTTTTCACGAACCCGTTTCAAACCGCGCTAACAGATTCCGAGAAGTTACAAGAAGATATAACCGTAGTGTGTCTTTTTACTCATACGCTATCTTTTTACTTTCATACATGCTGCAATGTTAACAAGAGGCTTTATTTCTATACATACTCGAAATATTATCCTCTCTATTCTAATAAAATCATTTTTAAGGCGCTCGATGGACGGGGTAAGGCTGGGGAGTAAGACGGTTGATGGGCTGGAGTTCAAAGGCCGTAAGTGGGAAAATTCTAATAAAATCATTTTTAATGCGCTTGTTGGACTGGGTGAGTTCGGGGAGTAAGAAAAGTAAGAAGCGGCCTTCAAAGGCCCGGTTTTGGCGCACACAGGCGCAGCGAGCGCCCCGGGGACTGGGCCACGTAGCGGCCTGGAGACGTGCGCTAGTTGTTCTTTAAAGTGAGTATCTTTATCTTTTTTTCAATGGAACCGTTTGCTCGTGATCTAAAGCACACGGCAGACATGTTGCATTGGATTCAAGGTGGTTGATACCTTGAGTTGTTGTCATCAGGTTCAAGCCAACGATGATCGTTTTTTGTGTGCATCGAACTTTAAGGCTCTTTTTTCAGACATTACAACAAACCCTGATATTATGGACTAGTGAACAATAAAAAATTAGAGATAATTGAAACCGCGATATAGAGAGAGGATAGCGGTACGTCAACAGACCCACATATAACGAATGTTTCTTTTCTCTGCACGTGTTGCCTGTTGTTACAATAGCGATTTTTCAGGATTCCAATGGAGCCAAGCCGACAGAGTGCCCCGCGGAAGATTCAGCATGCGTTAGGCCCAACTACACTTACATCGAAATGATTGCGATGGCAATCGAGTCTGTACCCAGCAAACAGATGCGAGTGTCCGGTATCTACCAATATTTCATGGATAAATTTGCGTACTTTCGGAACGATGGGGAGTGCTGGAGACGAAATGTCCGTAAGATCTTGAGCAGCTATCGCAAATTTGCTAGGGTCCCGAATGACTGGGCAACAGGTCCGAGCCACTACTGGACCCTCTCTGAATACATTGATACCATAACACGAGTGCAGAACATTTATACCTCTGCCATACCAGCTCGCCACTATGAACCGGTTTGTATATTTTCATTTAAGACGTCAACTTTACATGAATTACAAAAAAAGTCTGAAGCAGAGGGATACGCAGTTATATTGCCTCTACTCAACTGATTTTCTCATTCGCATAAAGAGGGTTTTTTTCAGTTCAGCCCAGCCAGATCATTGGGATTGATAGATAAAGCAATTAATAGACGAATATGACAATGAGAAAGTGGAACGATCCGATGTGGGAGCGGGTGGTTGCAATAGGAAAAAGAGGTTAGTATTAAATAACCAACGGCAACCCTTGACTTAATGGTTGCAATGAACTGTAAAGGTAACTAAAAGACAAACGGCAACCCACAAGAGACCCTAAAGTTAGTCCAACATTTTCCCCCGTGATGTGTAACAACCACTCCTTCCGACCAATAGGATCGCTCCATTTTCCCCCGATCTTCTAAGTCTATCGCTTTTTCTATAAGTTTCAACAAGCTTACAGTGCTCGGTGGTTTTCTGAAAAATTGACAAAAATCGAAGGAGCAGAATGCTACCGTGCTAAGGTAGAACGCCGTATGAACATTCGAGAGTTGCCGAATTTCCTATGATAAAACATGGATTTTTTACAACATTCATGCATATTTTTCTTTGAAATTTTCAGATATTTTAAATTAAATTGTGTACAAAATTGTCTGAAAATGTTGGAAAATAACAATCGCAATTTCCTCAGTAAATTCAGTTTCTACCGGAGGAGACTTGGCAATGTCTGAGGCTCATACGGCGTTCTTCCCCAACACGGCAGAATAGGCGCGAAAAGGGTGCGGAGATTAAGCACAATTGATGTAAGACTGAACTATGTTAGTCGGGAGTATTCAAAACGGAGTATACCTCGAGTGACTTTCGAACGCTCACTTACTGACTCAACGAAGATGTTAGAGTTTTAGGATGGAACTGTGCTGAATTCTGTGCGATTATTATAATGTGCTAGAATATTATGATGTTGCCAGATTTCTCTCAGTGGAATATTTGTCTAAAAGGAAAATAACAAATATTCATCTTCGAAATTTTCTGATACTTTGACCAACTTGGGAATGAAATTCTTTGAAAAAATCGAAACAAATCGCTCACATTTCTTCGGAGATTTGGATTTGATCAATGGAAATTTGGCGACATCTGAAGGTCTTCATTATAGCACGGCACAATAGCTCGGTTACAATTTTACGCTCTGCTTCTATCCCTTATGTTTCAATACCGATTTTTCCAGGACATCAAAGGAACCGAACCGACAGAGTGTCCTCCGGAAAATTCAGCATGCGTTAAACCTGACTATTCCTATTCGGAATTAGTTATAATGGCGATCGAGTCAGCACCTAACAAGCAAATGAGGGTGTCTGAAATCTATCAATATCTTAAAGGCAAATTCGAGTATTTCCGGAACGAAGGGAATTGTTGGAGAAATAACATCCGAAATGCTTTGAATCGAACACCCGGAGTCACGACAGTCCTAATGGACCGGACACCTGGTATCAGGAAAATCTACTGGACCCTCAGTAAATATACTGATACCATAACTCAAAGGCCTGGCATTTCCACTTTTGCCAATTTGTCTCGTAAATCTACGTATCTTGGACAGGTTCGTATGCTTCCACTCTGTTTAAATCATTGGGACCCCGGGACCCCCCTCACTGCCACGTGGCTTCACTCACACCACGGGTAATAATTGGACCGCGTTTAACAGAAAGGAACCAAGCCACATCAGCTATTGCCAAAGTTAACTGGACAATTTAATTTTTTTACGAGAGAATGGTTATGCGGATTCTTTTGAAAATTTTAGGGAATTTGCTTCGTACTATGGAAGAAATCCACTGAAATTTGCACGAAAATCCGCAAAACCGCTTACTTGTAAAGAATAAAATTTCCCAATCAAATTTGGCAATAGCTGATGTGGCTTGGTTCCTTTCTGTTTAATGCGGTCCAATTATTCGAAATTCGGTTAAATTTGAGGAACCTCTATCGGGAGCCAATATGTATTGGTAACACTTACTTTTTAATGCCGACTTTTTGTTTACATCGGTTGTGGATGGTTTTCATTTATCGATAGCAATTTCACCCGTATAGAGTTTTCGGCTAAATTTTTGAAAATATAAAGTTACTAGAGGCCTGTTGCTGCAACGCGGCCGCCAACCACTGAAAAAAGCTACACGTAAAAAATAGTAGGACGACCACGATCAAGTTGATTAAGAGATGAATGGATTCAAAAGCCGACGGGTGCATGCGAAAGAAAGCATATACGTCTCTCGCAGTGCGTTTGGTGCAATGCGAGAAGTATTCATGCAGTCTTGTAGGCGCTTATATGGGTTTGAGGCCGACCGCACTGTTTGGCGCAATGCGTGAAGTATTCTAGCAGTCTTGCAGGCGCTGATATGAGTTTGACGCCTTCCGCACCGTGTTTGGCTCGATTATTCGACCCCGCGTCAGAATAATTGCAGCATCGAACAATCGGGCTTAAAAGGCTCATGTTGTGTTTCGACGCCATATGTGCAGTCTAACGTTGCCTCGTTTCTCCCGATAAAACATTTTTTCTGAGAAAAGTTAGGAAAGTTTTCTATGGTCACTTTTTAGATTGAATGAAAAATTAAACGAGTTACGAATTCAAGCACTCTGATACATAATTCTTCAAGGGGACATAACATTTTAATAGCACTAGTATTAGGTCTTAGCCTTAAGTCTATTTTTAATCATATTGTAAATATTCCAATTGCTGTCAAAGTAGGTGAATAATTTTAAAATAAAATAAAATAATAATAATAAAAAAAAGAATGATTCTTCAACAAAATTTCGCGCAGAACACGACTTGCGCAAAGAAAACTTCTGAAATCAACTTTCAGCTAGGATATTAATGTTGAATGTTATTAATGATATAATAATGTGATAATAAAATGTGATATTAATGTTGTATTAATGAGTGTCCAAACAAACCCAAAGTATTATCCTGCGATTTTTCTTTAACCATTGTCCCTTATATTTTCATGGCAATATTTCAGGATACCGCTGGGACAGAACCGAGACCGTGGCCTTCGGAAAATTCAGCGTGCATTAGGCCCAACTACTCCTATTCGGAATTGATTGAAATGGCCATCAACTCCGTGCCTACCAAGCGTATGAAGGTGGCCGAAATCTACAAATATATAATGGACAAATTCGAGTATTTCCGGAACGATGGAAAGTGTTGGAGAGCTAACGTAAGAAATGAGCTGAGCAAAAAACCCAAGTTTGCAATACACCCCAGAGATGTGTCATTAAATATCGCAAAGAAAGTCTACTGGACCCTTAGTAAATACATAAAAACCACAACTCGAGTGCCCAGCATTTTTGTTTCTGCCACACTGTCTCGTAAATCTGGAGACCACGGACAGGTTTGTGTTCTTTTACTGTGTATGAATTGAAGGATTATAATTTTAATTGTACGACTTTATTTGATGTAGTTTGTTTTTGTTCTTCTAAAACTTTATTTTTATTTTACCCGGTTGAAAATGGGGTTGATAAGATCGAAACCGTTCCGGCTTGGCGTTTTCAGCGTCTGAATTTTTTAGCATCCTACACAATTTTTGTGATTTCATATGTACTTGCTTGTATTAATATTTATTGAAAAAAAATTGAAAGAGTCTAAGCTTAGCAAGATAATTAAAATGAACCAAGTTTAGGAGGGTCCATATTTCGACAGTACACGTATATTATCCTTCGTCAATAATGATTTAGAGTCATTCGCTCCACGAAGTTGTCTCATTTTCATGTTTTTAATAGCGCATTTACCTGATTGACATAACGGGTTAATGTTTAATAGATCGATCGAGTATAAATTTATCGATTTAGTCAATAAGGACTTTGACATCCTCCTCAATGCAGTATATTAATTAACACTCCTTGATGATGTTCACAGACTCTTGAGACAGGTGAGACCAATTGTCCTCCGGAAAATTCTGGTTGCAGGAAACCGTCACACTTTGCTTGAGAAATAATCACGATGGTGATCAACTCCACTCAGAGCAAGCGAATGAAGCTGGCTGAAAGATACATTTTGTGGTAACTTTAAGTATTACCAAAACCATGGGCATTGTTGGCGAGGTTATACTCAAAGCACGATCGTTAACACGATCTGCAACGCTGCAGACTTTTTGACATAAGTAATTTTTTATGTGAAAAAATACTCAACGTCATTCCCTGAAAATTTTAACCGTTTTAGGAATTCTTAGCTGTGAAAAAAAAATATCTATTTTTAATCTTGGCATGGTATAGCCAACTTCAACTTTCTGAGGTTAATCTCGTTGCATTGCTTAATGCACACATACCTATATTTTCTTGTATTTGTTCATGATTTAACTTTTCCCCTTTTTTTGTGTTTTCTGTTGGCTTTTTGTCCGATCCTTGTCTCTATATTATTTGTTTTATAATTTATTAATGTTGGATTCAACTTGCAATATGTATGGCAAACAATACATTTGAAATAAACAGTCGAGTCTCATTTGTTCTAATCATTTATAGTTACTTAAATATTTTAATACAAGCTCAGAGTGTTTTGTTCTGTTGACCTGTGTTCTGCTCTTATGGTCAAACTTTTGCTCTCAAAACAGAAACACTCTGCCAGAGATAGAGAAGATGTATTCGGGCCTCAATTGTTCACAGTTCTGCCGAATCTGAACGACTTCTCACTGAAAGAATGGAGCTGGAGCTGACCACAGCGAGTTAACGCCTCGCGCCCGCGCGCCTTCAATTCTGCAGATGCAACGAGCACATCCATCAAGGACGAATAGTTGTATCCCTGCGCCGTCATCAACGCGCATCCTTTCCCTTGCTCTCAAGCGGGCCATGCATATGGCGCGCTTTATGGCGATTGCCGAGAGACCAGCTCTGCCGTGGTGGTAGCGAAGAGAGCCGTAAGTTCAAAAATGAAGTTTTGAGAAAATGGCCTCCGTATAGCTTCGGAGCGGATAATTTTATTTTAGGAAGCCTCCGTTCTTTTTCAAATTGCCACCAATCATTTAAAGACTCTTTGAAATCGTTTAGATGATTATAAATCGACCTATTTTATAAAATTATACGCGCATAATGGTAATATAAAATTATACATTATATTTATTTATTATATTAAGGATGCGCGTTGACCAATTATATAAAAAGAATATTATTGATTTTCATCTCAGGTTAGCAAGAGAGCCGTAAGTGCAGTCGTCTGCATGCATTCGTGGTTGCGCTTCGGTCACACAACAAACATATTTTGAGGTTAAAAATTGGCAAAGAAAGGGTGGCATTTCACTTAAAAGCTGTGTTTCCACTAGCTCTCTGAGGGAATAATGCTAGTCACGGCTGTCTGTCCTGTCTAAAACTGAGCTTCTAGGATCTTTTTCGGATTTTATCAAACTTCAAATAGCAAAGAAACCCCGTTTAGTAAACGCTAAAAATGGGACCAGTTTGAAACGATATTTTTGACGGGTTACAAGGACGTATATTCAGGCGGGCGATGATGACGGCTTGCTGATTGACAAAGAACTCAGCTTCAGGTTTCGCTTTTCCACGTCACTCGACTGTCGGCTTTGGATTGATCGGATTTTGAATAGCTTTTTCTCCTCTTAGAAGTACTTTTTTTAACTTTTTAATGAACATTTTCGTTTTCCCTCGAAATTTTTCATGAGTCAGCCGACACTGTAACTCTGAAAAAATTGGTGTCGTGGCTCAATTATTGCAGTATTTATTTAGGGGGATGAGGGATATAGGAGGGTGGTGGGGAAGCGGGGTTCGTCTTGAAATTTGATCGGAACAGGAGTGCCCTAAAAGAAAGTCTGGGAGATGATTTTCCCTTAAGCTTCTTCAGTTGGTTTGAAGTAGAACTTACAATGTTGTTTAAGGCTATCCTGATGAGGCGATAATAGACAGCGGGTCATTTATTTAATGAGACAACATTTCGATAAGAGCTTGTTATACGGCGACAGCAACATTAAACCAAGTCTGCTGGATAGCTCTTTGAGAATCGAAATTTTAAAGATCAGTAGAAGCAGTGATATAATCTAAATATGGAGGTCCCGTTCAAATCGAAGAAGCTCCGTGTTGTCCTTTTCGTAACTCTCCGGCCTCCGGCGAGGCGCGTTTTGAATATATCCTGATGAATATCCAGTTTAGAAGCGATAGGTATTCGAGTCGGAAAATTGAAAGCCCGTTGGTTCGCGAGAAAATAATCTGACGACTTTACCGTTTCCTCAAGCTTTAGGCGTGTGCTTGCTTTGTAAATTAAGAACTGAATGTACCCACCTTTAATTAAATTTCGATCACATTATATTTACGATTGGACGATTTAGAAACTAGTGAAAATAGTTAAAACAATACCTTAACAAAAGTAAACTTTAAAATGTACCTAATTTTGCATACTTTTTGATTCGTTCATCACGGAGGAAAATACATCTAAAGCAAATGTTGCCTCTTCGATCGGTCAATCTATTAACGCAGTTTTTGCTGGTGTTTGCAGCAGTTGCTCCCAATTTTCTTTGTGTTGGAGCAAATGAGGCAAACTCAAACGGAATCGATGGGTGCGTACTGGTAGTTTTCTTAAGTTCTTTAAGGGGCGTTATCTGAGCCAAATCATAGGTGGGGTGCAACGTAATTGAGTAGGGTATATATAAATTTCGAAAAATACCAGAGAGAGTGAGAAGTATAATTAAATACCACAATCGGCCCCACAGCCCCACGGACAGCTGTAACTCCAGCGTTTTTTGTCCGTAGGAAAGGGAGTCTTCGTCTAATGAAAAGTAATTGGCCTTAACCGGTCTTTGGATCTCCTCAGTGATACATATTCACGTAAACGAGGGTGGTTCTATAAGTTGAAAAATTCCCTTTTCTCATAGTTTTATCATTTCTCGATTGGAGCGTAAAGGAATATTACGATAATTTTTGCTGTGAATACACTCTTATTGTACCTACGTGGTATTAAAACAAAGAAACATATCCAAATTTCAGCCTAATACTACCAAGCCCTCTGATCAAAAAACGATACTGAGCTTGAAAAAACAAAAAAGTGGCTATTTTTAACTTTCAGACCCACATGTGCGTAGTACTCAAGTATATTTTACGAAAAGGCTTTAAAGATCGTCTGAAACATTATTTTCATCAGATGTAAAGTTTCTTTCATACGGAAAAAATAGGCACCGAAATATCACTAAATTCCAGCGTAGGGTCGATTTCGGACGTACACAAAACCTCATCTGCGACCAAATTTTTGGCCAAAAATGTTATCATTGGGGAACTCTCGGAAGAAAGGCAGAGGAGGAAGAGGGGTAATTATGCAGTACACCTCAGGCCAAGTTGCATGATTTCAACTATTTCATCCTTGAACAAAAAAAAATGCTCGATGGTGAACAAATTATAAAAGCGTAATCACTTTGTAGATATTTCATCCCATATAGTTGTGATATAAACATGAAACAGTCTCTGTTTTCCCTGTTAAATCTACCACTTTGTTCATCATTTTCAGATTTACTGGCGGCGAGTCGACAAGTCCTACGAACAAAGTTACGAATTACTCAGAAGTGGTAAGCAACTCAACTGTTCATTCTTACATATCGAGATTTTTAACTGAGAGTTTATAAATGAGCAGAACATGCTATACGAAGAGTCGGTCTGATAATCAGAAAGAAGCAATCACGTTATTACAGTCCTTATTTCTTCGTCATAATTTCATGAGGGTAAGAAACAAACTTTCGGGAAGCTCAGGATATTATACATTAATAAATATTTGGAGCATAAATATGTAAGGCAATGATGGGGATCGATCATTTCTTCAAAAACGCATTTGACTGGGACGTTAGTCCCATTGGGTGGAGGAAAGTGACGACCGTGGATGTCCCTCCGCGATTTGACTTGCTGAAGTAGCGAAAGTTTATCTTTCCTTCTAGGAAGATTATCGGTTTCCTCTGGTAACATTGAAAGAAGTTATGCCAGTTTTGTTGTTTGGATCCAATTGATATAATAAAGAATCCCCATGGTGACGTCACCACAAATAGTAACTATACTCGAAACACGATTTTTTTTCAACACTCATCCCTGATGGCGATGTTTCAGGATACCGCAGGGACCGAACCGACAGAGTGTCCCGCGGAAAGTTTGGCGTGCGTTAGGCCCAACCACACTAATGCAGAAATGATTGCAATGGCCATCGAGTCCGCACCTAGCAAGCAAATGAGGGTGACTGAAATCTACCAATATTTAATGGACAAATTCGAGTTTTTCCGAAACGGAGGGGACTGCTGGAAAAAAAGCGTTCGATATGTCTTGAGCAGAAGACACCGATTTGCAATGGTCCCGGGGAAAAAGAAAAAAGTCTACTGGACCCTCAGTGAATATATTGATACCATAACACCAGTGCCTACATTTGCCAAACCAACACGAAGATCCCGCCGGCAGGTTTGTACTATTTTAATTATTTCTGTAAAAATTATTTGTGGGAGGGGGGCTACACTCTTCAGCCGCTGAGCGATCCAACCGCAAGGATAAAAGGATTTTTTTTTTTTTTTTTTTTTTTTTTTGTATCATATTACAAGGGTCAACTATTTCTAATCCATTTTACAATCCTTTAAATAGAAATGATTTACACAAACAAAGTGTCATTGATCATCGAAGTTAAGGTGTCATTTTTCTGACGATCCGTGAGAAGATAGATTTAGATGGCGATTAGAAGTCTCAGAGTGCTCTAGTGCGCTGATTTAGCGGCATAATATTAATACTTTGGTAGTCGTGCCATCCGCCACATCAAAAAATCCAAAATTAATATATTTCAAAAAAGTCTACGAGCCATAACTTTGCAATCATGACTTCGAATATCAATGTCTAATAATCGATGAAAAGGTCTTCTTATATTCTTTTATTCACAGAAAGTTCAACTGGATATCTGCAACTGTTCAAAAGTTATGCTGAAAAGTTGTATTTTTTTAAACCCTCATCCTGTTCACGAGGGCTGGATCAAAATTGCTGCCATTGTTTAACTTCTCCAACCTTTTACTCAGAATATGCCAAGATTCCGATATTTGCTCAGCCTTGGGAGCTGTATGTACCTCTTTGCGTTAGATCTACTTTGGAAATTGGAAGGTATAATGAAATAATCAAAAAATTATATTTTTCAGTTTTTACTCGAACGTTCCCTATCTGATGAGATTCATCGACAAAGTTGTTCAAAAATGAGTTATTGCTGACTAGTGCGATAACGATTTTATTCAAAGCGTTACTGTTACATATTTCGATCAAATGAAGATCTACTGACCAATCGATTATAGGTTTTTCGTGTCATCGCTGTACGGTTAACTCACAACATGCCCTGCTGTTTTTTACAGTTTTCTGAAATGGATTCGACTGCTTGTCCTCCCGAAAATTCTGTTTGCACAAAACCAAACTACTATATGTGGGAATTAATCACCATGGCCATCAACTCCACTCCGAGCAAGCGAATGAAGCTGGCTGAAATATACAATTACATTAGTGATAACTTTGAGTATTACCGAAACCAAGGGAATTGCTGGCGGAATACTGTTCGATGGACCCTGACTGTTGACAAACGTTTCAACAAAACTCCCGGCGATGAGAAGTCTTCCGGTTCCTTCTGGATTCTGAGCAACCAAACAGATAACGTAACTTATAAAGGTGCTAAACCCACTATCTCTACTACGCCAACAATGACAACTCAAGCCTCTAGTCACCAAGAGCAGGCAAGTATTTCGTAAGTTAGACTCAGGAAAGATTCGAATTGTCCTCAGCCGGGAGAAACTTGGTCGCCCTTTTTATTTTCTTTAATATGTCCTCTAGTAGAAATCAAATTCGACAAAATAGACTTAATATTTTGAACCTGGACTTAGAGTTGAACCCCTCCTCCCCCGTCGTAGTACAATTAAGCCCCCCAGGCACTCCCCTCTTCAATTCTGCTTTAATTTTTTCACCCATTAGTCGAAACTGGCACGTAAAAGTAATCAACCGAATGGCCAATGATATGAACTTGAGTTGTGGAGAAAGGAACCACTTAGGTACATTAAGTTTAAACATTAGAGAAGTACTTAAAACTTTCTGCCTTTCTAAATCTCGAAGTTAATACGAACTTCAAGTCCGTATTCAAAATTCTGAGAAAATTTCATGGGACTTTATGTTTTGTTGAGAGAAGTGCTGACATTAGTCGTTCCCAAAATCAAATCCCTAAAATTTGCTGTGAATTTTCTCGGTAAGCTGACAAAAATTTCTCCTCAAATTGAAAATATTTCAACATCGTAATGTAATTGTACTTGTGGCATATCTGCTGCATCACGTGTGTGTATGAAGCTTAAATTTTGATTTGAGGTACGATTACAGGGGGTTAAAAAACATTTTGTGTCGTTATTATGTAAATATGTGAGATAAACAGATTTTTGGAAATAAATAGTTATTCTTAGTTCGTTCATATCATTTTCCAATGAAATCCTTCAATGTTAGCACAAAGCTCTCTATTTTCACAATCGAAATTTTGCTCTCACCACAGGAATACTCTGTTAGTGTATCTTCAGTCGTTAGAAACCACCGGAAATAGCGTGATGTGTTCTTCTGCTGAGAATTGATCACTGACTGTACAAGATACAAATTAGAGTATCACAGAAAATAAACACTGAATATGTGGCTCGAATACTGTTATACTCCGTTACCAAAATGGTATCGGATCATGTTGGACATTCAGAAAAATAAGTGTTGAAAACATAAACAATTAGCCGGAGTTTTTTATGTTGATTGAATGTTGAATGGGAAATCTGTTCCCACGCTATTATACCTTTCCTAGGATTCCATTTTTCTTATATTATTTTATTACGATTATACTTCGAATACCTTTTAAATATTTTTATCCCAAGGTGCCAAGAAGGCAACAAAACCTCGGGCTCGCCGTAAATTCCGGCTTTGTTTCTCTCCTCGGTAACACGGCTATGCAATGCATACGGCTGGATGATGCAACTATACGTGCTCTGTAGATGTGCGTGATGCATATACGATGAATTGAAGGCGCTTCGATTTTATTAGCCCTAGAAGTGATTAGCAGATCGTGTCACGCTAAGTCGAACCCCTGACGAGATATATCTCTCCAAGGTGCATCATTCGTAAGAGTTATAGTTAAAAAATTATAAGAATAATGAGAAATTGTTTTACTTGCGCACATATTTTATTAAAATAGAAAAGATTCACCGGAAGTTTATTTTTTATACCTTATTACGAAGTGAACTATAAAGCTAAATTTTATACCAAAAGCTTATGCATTGCAGCCACTACGGCTGTAATAAAATATGACGTGGTGATACCGACGTTAATTAGATTCCTAGTTTCCTGCATGAAATGCAAAATATTTTAGGAGACGCTTCGCCGCGTCGGTGGACACTTTGATCTTAGTTCCCGGCGTTCAGGTTTCCGTAGAATATATGGACGTATTTATGCTAAAAGGAACTATGTCACACACAATCTCTATGCACATAGTTCCTTTTAGCAGAAATAGTCCACATAAGAAAACTTAACCTAGGGAATCAAAGAATCTCGCAATCTGTCATCAGTTTTCCTCATGCACGATTTCAATCGTTTCCAAGGTGGACCGCAGCTTGGAAACGAAGCAGAAGGGAGTTCAGCATAAAGGAACCAAGCCACATCAGCTATTCCTAAGTTAAATGGGGTAATTAAATTTTGTACATAAAAATGGTTGTGCAAACTTTTGTGCAAATTTTAGTGAATATTCTGCATAGTGAGAAACAAATTCCGAAAAATTTTGTAAAGGAATCTAGTCAAACTTTCCCTTGTAAAAAATTAAATTTCCCACTTAAATTTGGCGATAGCTGATGTGGCTTGGTTCCTTTCTGCTAAACGCGGTCCATCTATTGCTGATGGGGATGAAAAAAGGTCGGTCATTTCGATATGTAAATTTCTCAATGTTTGCATTCACAGGCTCAAAACGCATCGTTAGGAAGCTCTGACTTTCTGGTGATTAGACCGAGCTCCACTTTTATTGATAAAACTCTGTGGGTCAAAACATTTTGGGGCACTAGCGCTCAGAAATTTTGGTACGTCACGGCACCCCCACGATACGGAAAATCTACGCTTACCAGTATGATGAGATACTTCTTCAGCGTCAAACAGCTTGAGAACTCCGACTCCTCCCAGAAAGAGTACCTAGAAACGGTAAGGCAGAACTTCAAAGCGACAAACCTTTACCTTCGGGAAAGATCCTTTTTCGACGAACATTTCCAACGGTATCTGGTGATGTTCTTCGATTTCAAACCCCTAGCCGACGTCACCGACGAAGCCACATTTGAGGCAAAATTCTGCGATATTTTGTGCGAAATGTACGTGCGAGCCCATCCTTTCTACGGTGGCCTCGGAGAAAGAGAGAGATGGACCGAGTGTAGAGAAGATTGCAATTTAGAATTTGATCGAAAAGCAACCGCTTTAGGGAAACGATTGTCTCAAGAATTATTCTACTACTACAACCGAACAAAAGTAATCGTTCTGATTGATCATTACGACGCTATCATATATTCACTTTTTCAAGGAGGTATATTGAATTTTGACATGGTGAATAAAAAAATGACGGACTATCTCACGCCTCTGCTCCGTAAGAACGAATGCATCCAGAGCTCTTGGATGACTGGCTCGTTCTACCTTGGCGGCGTCATGAGGCCCATGGCAAGAATAGTCCAACATATTCCATTCGACTCCAGAAAAAACTGGGCGCGGTATTTTGGGGTCACTCAGGATGAGGCCAGGTCAAAACTTAGGAAATTCCATTAAACACAGAAAGACAAAATTATCGAGGAAAGGTACTTGGGCTACAGGATTGAAAACTCCAACTCACGCGTTTACGATATGGTTTCAATCACGAGATTTTTAGTGAGCCGAGAGCCAGATTTCTATTGGAACGATGTTGTTCACCCGTTTTTGAAATCATTCGCGGACTTTTTCTCGGAGCAACGAATCGGCACGCAAATCAAGAAAATCATAACCGGGGACTCGATCAATACTCTCGACTGTAAATGTTACTCAAACTTCAGCTACACTGCAGACGCACTGCAAATTTTGAAAAAGAAGGTGGCATACAATGCTGTAAAAGACTTGGATGTGACTGCGTTCATCGTGTTTCTGCGGGAGGCCGGCTACCTATCAACATTTGGAACGAAAAATGCATTGGTAGCTGTCAGTGAGCAGACAAAATACGCTCTTCGGAAAATGCTGGCTTATAATTCTGAGTAGGTATCATGTGAAAAACCGCAGAGTAACCATAGAGGGCCGAGAAAATTTCCGGTCAATCGCATTAAACCTACTCAGGGCCGGATTTACTTACTTGCCGCCCCCTTCTCATTCGTTTTGAAACATCAATAAAAACCATCAAGTGAACATGCTGGAGAGGGAGGGGTGCTTAAGACGCGTTCACTCGTATTAGACACATTTTTTTGCGAAGGCCCTGTCAACACTACTAGCAAAAGTTCACGGAACTTTGCGCGAAAGTTAAGTTTGGTGAACTTATCTCTGTGTGGACAAGGCCTTCCATTTATAAGAAATGAACGAAAAAATTATGAAACAACAAACATTAAATGCGGTTTAATAATTTTAACCCTCTATGGCATGAAATAATAGAATGAATTAATTTTGGATCTCAGATTCTAGGGGACACTAATCTATGTTGTAGCTTGCATAAAAAAAATAGAGTACCGAATTTTTTTTCAACATATTAAAGTCAAGGGAGTCAATTTTTCAAAAAAAAAAGAGAAAAAACTAGTACAATTTTGCAAAATCATGACTCAGGGGAAAGATTCAGTTTTTAAAAACCCCGAAAATCGTTGTTACGGATTCGTAACGCTATGCCATTGATGGTTAACTGCCGCCGCTGCGCTGTGCCGCGCTGACCGCGCGAAGTATTCCTTCAGTCTTGTAGGCGCTATGCGTTTCACGGCGATCGCTGCTGAACGCACTGTGTTCGACGCAATGCGTGAAGTATTCATGCAGTCTTGTAGGCGCAATGCGTTTCACTCTGACCGCACTGTGTTTGACGCAATGCGTGAAGTACAAGTATTCATGCAGTCTTGTAGACGCAATGCGTTTCACGCTGACCACACTTTGTTTGACGCAATGCGTGAAGTATTCATGCAGTCTTGTAGGCGCTAATATGTGTTACATGCCGACCGCCGCCGCGCCGAGGGCTTCTCCTTTTCATCTCAAGTACTTGTCATCATTGCTCTCTGCGCCGCGTCGCTCTAGGCGTAATTGCGTGTTTGGTTTCTCTCTTAACTCGACTAATTATAGGTGCTGTATTTTGTATCACCGAAAGACGAAAACATTAGAAATTACTATACACTCAGGAAATGAGAGATTTTGTCGCCTTTTCTCGTTTGTAATTTTTTTCTGAATCCGATTTTTTTATACCTACATTTTAAAAAATTGCAAGATTGCCGCCCCCTAAATTTGCCGCCAAGGGCCGCGGCCCATGTGGCCACCTCCTAAATCCGGCCCTGAACCTACTCAGAAATCTGTACAAAAATTGGCGAAGGACACTTCCGCAATCTTCGATTCTGATGACTGTGAATAGGTATACAGTATACATAAATACTGGACTAGGTAAAACCGTAATGTATCCACTGCGGTGAAAGAATAGAGCATGTTCTAGAGATCAGGTACGTCTATTCGAAGTACCTACGTGGTTTTATAAGACGCAAGTGGGAAAAAATTTGCGGGTACTCACGGGAAAGCTTTGAGGCTGGCATACGTGCAAATAATAAGGTTGAATCATTTTATGATTCATTATGAATCATTTATGACGCTCGGATGCGTTCAATTATGTAAAAAGACAGTCCAAATTGAAAAAGACATGTTCAAAATTAAAGCGCTTGTTAACCATAGAGTGAAAAAATTTGGTAACAAGAATTCAAGCAAGCGATGATCTTAATCAAAATCTGGCAGAAGAGTAAACATCACACATGCTCAGCTATAACGGGGGAGGTCTGGTGAGGGGCCACAAGGGGCCCCCTAATTCTATTCATAATTCATAATTTCTAGGG